>CM030176.1:8924040-8959040 GCA_017639675.1 Aplochiton taeniatus
GGAGAGAGGGAGCTACGGATGAGGGGAACGAGGGAGGCAGTAATTAAAGCTTGAGGGAGGGAGGGAGAGCGGGAGAGTTCCAAGACACGCAGAGATCATAGCAGGATGCTGGAACGCAGAGAGACGGAGAGGCAGAACAGGAAGGAGGACAGAGAAGAGGGGGAGGGGTGTAGTAGTAGTACTACTACTACCACCGCTTTTCCTCACATCCCCTTCTTTCCATCACTTCTCTCCCACTAGTTCACTGGCTCAGTTCTACCTCTACCCACACAGTGTGTTTGTTTGTGTGTGTGTGTGTGTGTGTGTGTGTTTGTGTGTGTGTGTGTGTGTTCTCGCTGTCGGAAAGTTGTCCTCAGGTTCCAACGCACCGGAGGAGTTCTGGGAACGCAAACAGAAGGAAGCATCAGTCTCTAGTTACCATGGAAATGTTAGCTTCCGAAACACCTTATGCCCAAGTGCGTCTTAACAGACAAATGTGTTCGGTTCTGCGCGTGAGCGAGTCTGCCCGTCCCCATTCACTTCTCTCAGAGCTGAAAGTTAGGTGTGTACACACACACACTTAAAAGCTTGGTTGTTAATCTCCAACTAAAGGTTACAAGGCTCAACACAGATTTAAAAGAGCTAGCGACTAAAGCCGTGGTCCCCTGGAAGAGACTCAAAAGTAACAGACAGATGGGCCACAACAAAAAGAAAGGAAGAGACACGAAGAGAGAGAGAGGGAGAGAGAGACTAGGGTGGAAGAGAGAGAATCCTAAATGGTTCCTGCCTCATATTCACTTCTTATTCCAGTCGGCATCCCAGGGGCCCAGAGGGTCTACACTTTTACACACACTTTTGCTGCTTATTTTCTTGATCCCTCTTTCCCCTGGCATAAAACAACATTGTGAAGACTTTTACAAAAAGGTCATGTTTTTTTCTTCTTTTTTCAAATCTGTTTTATTCAAATTGTGACCTTATCAATGCTCATCTGCATATTCGCACCTACCCGAAACGTGTTCAAAACAATATTTGACCTTTCTATAAACAACAGGGTTTTGTTTGTATACAATAAAAAAGAACTCCCCGTTCTGCGCTGGCACAGCGAGTGGCCACAGGGACGAGAACGCGCGAGAAAGAGCGGGGTGAGCCCAGCGCTGCACTTCAGGCCCCGTTCCGCCAGAGCGGACATGCTGTCACGTCACAGACTTCATTTAGGAAGAACACAACGCAAAGCACTCTGAATCCTTCGACCAAGCGGTAAAAGACTTGACGCGCTGCTATGCCACCCGCCCACGCAGAAACACGGCGTACCTACCGGGAACGCGCCGTCTCCAACCAACCTATTGAATTAGGAGCTCCGCTACTCACCCATGAAAAAGGAGCAGCCTTTGGGTAGACGTGTGGGTCACTGTTGCCGTGGCCCACAGTTCATTCTTTGAAAAAACACATAAAAAAATGGACCTTTTTCCATCTCCTTTGCTGTTCTCCGGATAATAGGACGCTTGATAAACTCGCTGACAAAACCAGACTTGGGAGGGGGTGAACTTCAATCTAGTCAGGAGGGATGTGCCGGTTGCAAATGGTAAGATGCCAGACTCCTTTTATGATAATCTGCAGTGAAATTGGTGCCACTTATGGTTGATAAATGAAGAAGCCACTGGCACCCATGTCCCTGTGCCCGGGTGGAGAGAGGGGGGGGGGGGGGGGTAGCGCGGCATGATTTCCCCAATCTCTCCCTCCTTTTCATCTGTCTATCCAATTAAAGGAAATCAATTCTTCCTGGTTTGAAATGCAGGGCGGGGCTCTCAGCTGACCTCAGCCAACCACGTGGCAGAATGCTGCCTGAATGACAATCGGCTGCCAATCACACTTCCCACAGGGTCAAAAGGAGGACATGCATGCCGCAACTTTCGGTAGAACCAAAAGTGTTTGGGTCACCTAAAAAGCAGCCACGGTGGACGACGACGACCGGAGGACACCGTGTTCACAAAGCCCCTTAGGCAGAGCATTTGCATAACGCCAGGCTGTGAGTTTGTGTGCCAATCACAGTGACACTGAGAGACTAATGTCGTATGTGAGACAGCACAGTATGTGCCTGCTATGTATCTTAGGTGTCTCAGTCGCTGTGTGTGTGTGTGTGTGGGAGGGTGGTATGTGCCCGGCATGTGCGAGACGGGTGGCAGGGGAGACAGAAAGGGACAGACGGGTCAGGAGATCCGCTGACCCCTGTTGCCACTGTCTACCGCTAATGAGACCGCTCTCCTTCTTCCCTCGCTCTCCTTGCGTCTTCCTTTGCGCGCTCTCTCTCTCTCTCTCTCTCTCTCTCTCTCTCTCTCTCTCTCTCTCTCTCTCTCTCTCTCTCTCTCTCTCTCTCTCTCTCTCTCTCTCTCTCCTCCCCCCCCCCCCCCCCCCCCCGCCTCGTCCGCCATCTCTATCTTGCTCTCATTATCTCCGCTGTCGACCGTCCTGTTCTCCCCCCTCTCCTTTCAATCTTTCTCCATCTCTCCCTCCAACTCTGACGTGGGCGAAATCCTCCTCCTCCTCCTCCTCCTCCCCCTCCCCCTCAATCTGTTCCGTTCTCCTGCGGTGGGTTCATACAGGATAGCAGTGGGACTGCGCCGGCTAATCAAAACAGGTTTTGACACCTCCTTAAAGCAGGGGGGGGGGGGGGGGGGGGGGGGGGGGGGGGGGCTCGCCTTAAAGAGGAGCATGAGGTCGGCCCCTAAATGCTTTCCCCTCCCCCCGCATCACGTCCTGTCCTCCGCCCCGTCGGCTCCCATCATTGTACCCCCCCTCCCTCGGTGTCGTCCCTTTCCCGTTGCCTGGCCTTCCTCACCTCTCCCCTCTCTCCGTGTGACGTCGATTCCTTTCGGAATATGCGCACAGAAACACAAACACACACACAGACAGACAGACAGACACACACACACACACACACACTTACTTCCTCACACTCTCACGCCGCCACCACACACCAAACAACAACAACAACAACAACAGCAGCAGCGGTATATCCCCCCTGATTGGCTAAAACAGAGGGGAAATTAATTGAATAATCAGAAATATGCAGATGAACAGCTTTCAATTTAAATGCAGATTTTGCCATTTTGCTGCTGGGGGATGGGGGTGGGCTGTGGCAGGGTGTGTGTGTGTGTGTTTGGCAGCGAGAGAGAGAGAGAGAGAGAGAGAGAGAGAGAGAGAGAGAGAGAGAGAGAGAGAGAGAGAGAGAGAGAGAGAGAGAGAGAGAGAGAGAGAGAGAGAGAGAGAGAGAGAGAGAGAGAGAGAGAGAGAGAGAGAGAGAGAGAGAGAGAGAGAGAGAGAGAGAGAGAGAGAGAGAGAGAGAGAGAGAGAGAGAGAGAGAGAGAGAGAGAGAGAGAGAGAGAGAGAGAGAGAGAGAGAGAGAGAGAGAGAGAGAGAGAGAGAGAGAGAGAGAGAGAGAGAGAGAGAGAGAGAGAGAGAGAGAGAGAGAGAGAGAGAGAGAGAGAGAGAGAGAGAGAGAGAGAGAGAGAGAGAGAGAGAGAGAGAGAGAGAGAGAGAGACAGGAAGAGGCGGAAAGACGTGCGATTTACAGAACCAGAGAGGAGCGAGGAGGGGAAGGGGGAAAGAAACTTCAGCTGAAGCGTCTCATCAGACCCCTGTTGGTTTATTCATATGTCTCTTCTCATCTGAGCTGTGTTCCCTGCCTGACTTTGCTTTGATTATGTTTACCCTCTTAGACCGTCTATACCTTTGATTTTTTCTCTCTTCCTCTTCTCCATACGTGACTGAAAAACGTTTCCCCCCTGGTTTTAATAGGACCATGTTTGAGGGGAGTAGCAAAGGGCATGATCAAAGCTGCATCTCCAATCAAAGTGATCGGACGGGAGCCATTAGACCTCCTCCTCCTCCTCCTCCTCCTCCTCCTCCTCGGTGGTCCCACGTCACTGGTCCGTCAGAGAAGCAGTGTGTCGGGGGAATAAACAGCACCTGGTCCCTCAGTGCGCTCCCTCTCTCTCCTATTCTTCCCGTTGATTTTCAAGAGAACCTCCCGTCTCCATCCCGAGACGGAGATTTGGAAAGACACACACCATCCAGCCCCCCCCCCCCCCTTCTTAATTTTGGACGGCATGTTCCGTTCTGTTCTGGGCATCAGGTGCAGTGAACTGAAGTGCCACTCCACTGCGGCTCTCCGTCTGGGACGGAGGGAGGGGGAGACAGACGGCGAGAGGACGAGGGAGAGAGATTTGGAGTGTGGACCCAGCGTGTCTGTGCGGCGAGCGCCTCCCCCGTCTGCTATCCCGGGGGGGGGGGGGGGCTCCTCTACACCATAACTCTCTGAAGGGGCCGTTGGCCAACGGACGGCGGCGGCGGCGTATCGGGTTTCCGTGGAGACAGCCGACATATGTCGCAAACATCACCCGGAGGAGACAGGCATGCCCACACACACACAGACACACAGACACACGGCCCCTGGGGGAGGAAAAAGGACAGAGGGTGTCACGGCCGATCAGAGTCAAATGGCTTCTTTTCTCAAGCGCCAGTTCTGTGGAGAACTCTCCAATGGACAGAGTGCCGTCCAGTCTTCATGGGAAGGGGGGGTAGATTTGTAGGTAAACAAAGCCATGGGTAGACGTCGTAAATACGACGACTGTCTATGGAAGCCCGACAGGGGAAATTAACACAGTAAATCTGTTTCCTTTGGGCTTTTGTTTTTGCCGTTCCTTTAAGATGGCTTTCCCCTCTCCCCGTTTTGAGACGGTATGTGAGTAGCTGACCGGGTACCGGCACAGTTAGACAACGTTCTGCAACCTGGGCAATAAAGGAGCGCGTTGTCCGTTGTCCACCCCCCCCCCCCCCCCCCCCCCCCCCCCCCCCACCCACACACACACACACACACACACACACAGAAAAGCCTTTCCCCACAGACAGCACATGCTCCATTTGTTCTGTGAAAAAAATTATCGAATATAGCCGTCATTGTGTTTAAGGTGTCCAAAGCTGTGTGTAAATGAGGCTGAAAGACAAAAAAGTCATCGGACCAGTCAGGGTCTGTTGACTCAACATCAGCCCCACAGTGATTCAATGACTCCCCCACACACACACTGTACACTGTAGGTTGAATCACTCCCACGTGGGTAATATAAGAGAGACAGGTCATTATGAGTAGACAGTGTTCTATAGACTCTGCTTTATTAACTGTCCTTTCCACTTCACTGTTTTACTCGCTCATTCGCTCACGCACACAAACACACACACACACACACACACACACGCTCTCTCTCTCTCTTTCTCTTTCAAGATCTCCATCTTCACGGAACCTAGTCTTTCATGCCAACTAGTTCTTCTCTGCGTTGTCCTTGACCCCCCCCCCCCCCCCCCCCCCTCCTCCGCCCTCTGACTCTGGCCACCCAACTCTTTCCCTCTCCTCTTCCTCCCACTGCCTCCCCTCCGCTGCGTCGAGAGCGTGCACCTTTGGAGCTGGGTGACAGTTAATTGAGAGCTGGTTTTAATGAGCTGGCCCTGAGATTCTATCGCCTCTTTTCATTAAGGAAGGGGTGGAGAAGGGAGGGCTGAGGAGAGGAGGGGCGGATAGAGAGAGAGAATATGAGATAAAGTAGTCTGACTAAGGATTGACTTGAAAAGGAGGAGAGCACTGGGGATGTGCGTGCGTGCGTGCGTGTGTGTGTGGGAGATTGAGACGGCTCCTAATCACTGAATCAATATGGGAGCTGTGTGTAAGCCCTGTAGTCTGTCGGCTATGGGAGATGTCTGATAGAGAGACACACCTCCAGCTGGCTCCTCACCACTGTGGGTTAAGCCAGGATTCTCTACTGGGTGGTATTAAAACACACACTCCAACACACCCACACACACACACACACACACACACACACACCCCAACACACCTCATGTATTAATTTGTAGTGTAGCGAGCAGTGTCATTAATACCTAATCACAGATGCTAATCACGCCTCTCACCTGGGGCGAGCTAAAAATACCGGCACAGAAGGTCACCACACACACGTTGGTGAGCACAAACACCATTTCCACGTGCACATACTGTATGTATGCACGAAAGACGCAGGGAAATATATGCTGCCCTTTCCATTTCGAAACGCTATAACTTAGCATAACTCCAATTATAGTGGGTCTTTCTACCTTATTAACCCAGCTCAGACCTGACAACCTCCCTGGAAAAGCAGTGCTTGGTTACAGACACGGGCTGGTCTCTTTTGTTGGGGATCGATCAGACACACGCACGCGCGCGCGCGCGCGCACACACACACACACACACACACACACACACACACACACACACACACACACACACACACACACACACACACACACACACACACACACACACACACACACACACACACACACACACACACACACACACACACACACACACACACACACACACACACACACACACACACACACACACACACAGGCAGCTGTTCTCTTCCTACACTCCACAACACTCTACGAGCTTTTGTCTGTTTAATCGAGATTTGATCGTGTCACACTTCATCGGGCACACCTTGATTGGCAAAGTTTAAATTAACCAAACTGATTACCTGCAAAACACACACACACACACAGACACACACACACACAGACACACACAGACACACACACACACAGACACACACACACACAGACACACACACACACAGACACACAGACACACAGACACACAGACACAGGCAACTGCACACACATACACACATGCGCACACCGCCGCCGCCACCCTTCAGCAACTTCAGACAAGCTATGATGGATGGATGGGCAAACAAGGAGGGAGATGATGGATAGAAGCAGCCTAGGAGAAAAGTCGCTCCTCTGAATAGCGATAAAAAGAGCGTCAATTAGAGATTCCTTGTCTAACAAACACACACCGCTCGTCCATAGGACTCAAGAGTGAGGGGAAAACAGGAACAGAAAAGTCCAGTCCACCCTTAACCTGCGTGTAAACTTCTGAAGGGACGACGAAGCTTCTTGACGACGAAGCATCTTGACGACGAAGCATTTGAGAGAGAAACAATGAACAGCTCAAGTTTACGGTGGCATGTCGTCATTACAACAAGATTGGGTTGCTCTGTATCTCATTCAACCCTGTTGAGCCTGTTACAGTGGGTGGTGAAACACACACCCACCCACCCACCCACCCACACACCCACACACCCACACACCCACGACAGCTATAGTCTGAAACGCTTCATTCATTAGAAGACAAAAAAAAATTTCCCCTGAGTCAAACGGCGTCGAAATTGAAGACTGACTGATATGACATGCAGCTACCGGTCCAGAACCGGCGGGACGGGTGAGAAACCACCATACATGCCAGGCAGAAGGCCGGGCTTCTTTTGCCGGTTCTGGAGAAAACAGCACCAAAACCGGGCCGGCCTCCAAGAGACTTTAAGGAGTTCTCTTCACCGGCTTCACTGAAACAGCGGAAGAGAAGAGATAAACAGAGTGAAAACCCAAAAGACAAAAGAGAGAGCGAGCAGAAAGAAAGGAGAGAGAAAAAGAGGAGACCAAGAGTGCAAGTGGTGATTGCAAGAAGCAGTGGCGAGTTAAACAGCTTACCCCATAGGAGGGGGGGATTTTGTTGCTGCTGGTAGAGAGGGATATTAGCGGGATTATCTGGCAACCCTGCTGCTCAGGTGAATAACATTAGAATCCCATTTGCGATGACTGCTGGAGTGGCTGTCCAAAATCCTTCCTGCTCAGCCCGCTAACCCTGCCTCATCCTGCAATTAGCCCACTTTACACTCACACATAGCAGAACCGGGGAGATCTGGTAGCACTGTCTGCGCGTGTTTGCATCTGTATGTGTGTGTGTGTGTGTGTGTGTGTGTGTGTGTGTGTGTGAGAGAGAGAAATATCATTAGTAGTACAGGCTCTCCGCTCGCCTAGGCCCTCATGTTGGTGTGTAATACACACTCAGACAAGCAGGACAGAACAGAATACTAATAACGGCCATGATAGGAACAGGCAGCTTGCAGCTATGCGTGTGCGTGTGTGCGTGTGTGTGTGTGTTGGAGATAAAGAGAAAGAGACAGAGTTTGTGTGTGATAAGAGAAAAAAAAGAGGAAAGCGAGACAGCAAGGTGACAGGGAGTGTGAGGTGATTGAAGTGAGTGTCTGTGCGTCTGACTGTGTGAAAGCATGAGGGTAGTATTTGAATTGTGTGTGTGTGCGCGCACACGCTTCAAAGCGAGTGTGTGTGGACACGGTCTGAGGTTAATAAATATTGACAGTGAATTATCTTCTCTGGCAGGGTCGCAGGTGGGCCCTCTGAAGCAGATTTGTCACACCTAAGAACACAAGTGGCGCGCGCGCGCACACGCACACGCGCACGCACAAACGCACGCACACACACACACACACACACACACACACACACACACAGTAAGCCCTCTCCTCTCCTCCCTGTCTGCTTCCTCTCCTCTCCTGCTCTACCGCTAAGCCACTGAGCAAGGCACTACCTCCCCGATGGTTTCCAAGTGGTTAGAACCCTCCCTGGCTGATTCGGCCGCGTTTCGAGTGAGGGAGGACACTGACGGAGCAAAACGCTCCTGGTGAACTACCAGAGGAAAAAAAGAGAAGAAGAGAGCAGTGAATTAAAGGGTTTGTCCCTGATCATCCAACCGCCGTGAACGAGAGAGCAATGCAAACTTGCCCGGTAATGGCTGTGTAGACTTCACTATCTATCCTGTTAAGCGATATTTAAACAAGCATTCAAAGAAAGAGACGTACTACACACACACACCCACGACTTATCCCCTCAAGCCAGCGTTCCTGTTCTGAACGCCGTACAGTACGTGAGACGGTGTGAGATTACGCAAGCATGTACAGGTACATAAGGAGGTGTGTGTGTGAGAGAGAGAGAGAGAGAGAGAGAGAGAGAGAGAGAGAGAGAGAGAGAGAGAGAGAGAGAGAGAGAGAGAGAGAGAGAGAGAGAGAGAGAGAGAGAGAGAGAGAGAGAGAGAGAGAGAGAGAGAGAACGAGTAGTGAGTATGCGAGTACGTGTGTCAGAGAGAGAAGGTGTGTGTGTGTGTGTGCACCTTCTTGAAGAGCAGCGAGTCGTCCATGTGCTCGGCGTAGACGGAGGTGAGGCGGTACTGGTTCTCCGTGGTGATGTCCATCTGGTAGCCCGTCAGCACGTAGCACACGGTGCGGAACTCCTGGATCTTCCTCTGGAACACCTCCTTCAGACGCTGGTTCCTCAGCTCCGCGCTCTCCATCTGACGCCGAAGGTCTGGATGGACACACCCACACCCACACACACACACACACACACACACACCCCCAGAGAGAGACAGAGACAGAGACAGAGAGACAGACACACACACACACACACACACACACACACACACACAAACACAAACACACACACAAAGCAGAACGTCACCACTGACACCCCATCTGCTAGCCAAGGTCAGGCTGTACGTGTTCAATTAGCCCCCCTTCCATTGTGAGCCCCAGTGTCAGCTCCAGCCAATCACAGCGCCGAGCTAAAACAGCCCCCCCACAGCTGCTTTAAGGAGCGCCCCGTGGACATCCTCCAAGAAAAACCTTCTTTATGTGAAGTTCTGTGGCCCTGTTATTAGTCGTGTGCTACTGGGTTTGAGAATCCAAGTTTAACAGACTGTGACAGCAGCAGTAGGTGGCCAAGGCTATCTGAGGCTTTGGCTGGTGAATAAGTATGTGTGTGTATGGGAATGTGTATACGTGTGTAGGTGTGTGTGTAAGTGTGTGTGAAGTAAGATGGCCTCTTTCCATCTTGCTTTCAACTCATAGGGTAGAGGGGAGAAATTGGTAGGCGGAGTGGGACAGGAGAGCAGTGGAGGCAGGGTGAGGAGGAGGAGGAGGAGGGGGGCATTCGTTCCATTCCCCTAAAATCAATTAAAGATAATTACTTTAATTTAAAGACTTGATTTGGAGGAAAAGGCTAGAGAAATGAGTGTGTCTGAGGAGAAATGATTCATTATTCAGCGAATTATTTTCCCTGCCTGGTTAATAGTTAACAGGCTAAGTGTGTGTGTCTCGGCACGTGTGTGTGTGTGCCGCACTAAGCAGCCAATCCCTAGGAGAGGATTATTTTTCTCCAACTTTCCCCCACAGGCCTAACACATGACGCCATCCCGCGTTACGACTTATCAATCATCCCAGGCTCTTGCCGGCCGGTGAAAAGGCTGATCTCAAGCCTGCCGATCTTAAGGACACTCCAGAGCTAACTGGCCTCGCTGTACCTGAAAACCCAGCTTCCACCTGCGCAAACGTACTGGAGAGCTGTGCCAGGTTTAGGCCCAGCTCGCCCTCGCACAAACACACCTTTTTCATTTTAATGTGAAATGTCCCAACACAACACACTTGGCCTACCTGGTACACACACCTACGCACAACATTTCCATTTTATAATAGGGCCACTTGTGGCTGCGATACCCACGCGTGCACGCAGAAAATACGTACACATAACTTTAATGCATGTGTGAATGCGCGCGCACACATACACGCGCACGCACGCACCTTTCATGTGCCCTTGGAGCAATTGACAGCGTGAATGTAATTGCATGCTTTATTCATAAACCCCTCAATTACAGATAATCACTTCTTCCCTTTGCGATCCTGTCCTCCCTTCTAGTCCTCGGCTTCCTCTCTTTACTGTGAGAGTACTCTTCCGCTCATTTCCTCGGCTTGACGGATTTTCTCCTCCTTTTCTCTACGACTATTTCTGCGAAGGTTGAGTCTGTGTTTAAGTGTTATGGGGTCGGTCAATGCCACCCCCTAAAATGCATTTAGAATCCAAATTTTGTTTGAATAAAAATATGGTAATCAAATAATGTTGGCCCACTTGCACTATTTTTAAACAGCGCAAGCACTGCTCAGGCAGTCGTCACACATTGTTGGTATGAAAAACATATTTGATAAGTGAACTTGGTTTTGACAACCCTGTGTTGCGGGTGCAGTTCTGACGGTGTGCTGAATTCCATGAGGTGTGCCTGTCAGTGCTGATCCACACTGAGTTTTATGGACTGAGAGACGGCTGGTGACAATACTGTCACGGTAGCACAGATGTCCAGGTTCTCCAAAAGCAGCAATCGATACGCCATATGAACACACACACACACACACACACACACAGACTAAAGTGCTGTTAACCAGCGTTTGTTTAGATTGTGTGTGTGTGTGTGTGTGTGTGTGTGTGTGTGTGCATGCTATACTTTCAAAAAGGAAAGGGACATATTTTGCTTCGCTGCACTGACAGAAGCCAAAAGGGGGTGCGGGCATACACTTAGCGAAATAACTTTAGACAGGTTGAAAAGAGTTGGGGGGGAGGGGGTGAAAAAGAAATGAAAAAAAAGATGATGGAAAGCTTTGGCGATCTAAAATGAGAGGAAAAGCGGGTAGAGGGAGGCGAGGACTGAGCGAAGGAGAGCGAGTTCCAGGAAGCGGTTTGTTTATTCATAGTGAGTTAATGAGAGAATAGCCCATCGCCACGCGGGCCATTTTACGGCTCTGAGGGTATGTGTTGCTAGACTTCACAGAAGATAAATTAGCCCGCATACGCACGGCTCCCAACAGCACTGAACTCCAATTAAATATTAAGCCTTGTCATAACTGCCGCACCTCGACACCGCACCTCGACACAGACTCACACACACATCTTATTGTGTTTTATAATTGTGTGCTTCTTAATAGTTTTGTGTGCTGTGCACCGCACCTAATGGTTCGAGAGAGAGAGGGATTCTAACCCAGCACTGGTGTATGCCTGTGTGAGAGTGTGTGTGTGTGTGTGTGTGTGTGTGTCTTACCCAGAACCTCCTGCGATGGGGGAAGACAGAGGCTGAGGTTGGGAGCGTGGGCGCTGGCGTCACTGTGGGCGAGAGTGAGAGCGCCGCCATCCTGCAGCGAGCGCAGGTGCTCCCTCAGCCGTGTCACTTCCTCTTTTAGAGCCTCCACTTCCTCCTGGCGCTGTTGCTTAGCAACACTCGTAGGGTTCATTCTGAAGTGGAGGACTCTGGTCTTGACCGGATCATAGTCTCCCTGAGAGAGACAGAGAGAGATAGATGGAGAGACAGAGAGAGAGAGAGAGAGGTAGAGGGGGAGGGAGAAAGAGAGCAGAGATGGAGAGAGAAGGGGTTGGTTACTTCTCCCCAGGAGAAACACAGATTGAGAGTAAAGCTTACTTCCTTTAGTGAACACTCAGGGGAAATATGACTTGAGTCTCACATCAAGCAAAGCGCACTCTATGCAATTACACATCACGCAATAATAAATAAGATGGTGGTGTGGGGGTCACATTCAAACACAGACGAAAATTAAAAAGATTCAAAAGAAAATGTGATGGCTCTTAAGCTGAAAATAGTTTGCTTCAGAAACTGGCAATTCTATTATCTTTCCAAATTTTCTCTCTCTCTCTCTCTCTCTCTCTCTCTCTCTCTCTCTCTCTCTCTCTCTCTCTCTCTCTCTCTCTCTCTCTCTCTCTCTCTCTCTCTCTCTCTCTCTCTCTCTCTCTCTCTCTCTCTCTCTCTCTCTCTCTCTCTCTCTCTCTCTCTCTCTCTCTCTCTCTCTCTCTCTCTCTCTCTCTCTCTCTCTCTCTCTCTCTCTCTCTCTCTCTCTCTCTCTCTCTCTCTCTCTCTCTCTCTCTCTCTCTCTCTCTCTCTCTCTCTCGGCTTGGAGTAAATGAGAGTCCGTCATAGCTTGATGCCGAGGCCAATCTGAAGACGGACGAGCGGTCAGACGCGCGCGCGCGCGCGCGCACACGCACACACACACACACACGCACACACACACACACACACACACTAACATCCCAAACCGAGGCCTTGATTACTGGCTAAATTAGATTCCATTTGCCCCCAAGCGATGCTCACCAAAAAAGCAACAGGAGCTGGACACAGAGGCAGAGGGACGGAGAGAGATGGACGGGGGTTTCTTTAAAAAAAAAAAAAAAAAAAATGTTTTAAACATGACACGGGTGGGGGAAAAAAGACACTGGAGAACAACATTGTTGTTGTCGTGTTTTTTTTTTTTAACGTAGCTTTTCCATCACGAGCAAAGACAACCAGACCAGGAAAACAAGGCCAAGAACAGCACTTGTCCAATATGGTTATAAATAAAGACTTAAGCTTTGTATAAATCAAAGCCTACACGCTTTCTGAACCCAGAGCTTTGAATGTATTTATATCACAGTCGTTCTGACAGACACAGCCAGGGTAGAAGCATACACTCAGTCAGTAGGCCTCATCTGACATTACAGATCAACCCAGGAAGACTTTTCACGCAGGAGGAAATCCCTTCATTAAATGAGCTGCAGCCCAACATTTGATAGACAACACCTTTTAATGGTGTCCATCTGTGACTGCTGAAATGGTTGTCATTTCACCTAGCAGGCTCCACCCTCTAAATTTACCGGCCAATCCGCTTACTGTATGGAACCAAAACAGGAAGCCACCGCTAATGGCTTGGGCCGTCTAGCCTCTGGAAGGGATAAAAAGATCTGACGCGACCCTACGGTTATATATTCCTCTAGCATTCCTCTAGTATATTCCTCTAGCATCTTTTTTAAAGTCCTGTGGTCTGTAAATGGACTTCTGTCCACAGACTCTAGGGACAGGGAAGGAGAGTGTGTGTCTATGTGTGTGCATGATGTTAGCCGGACCAGTTGAAAATAGAACAGTGGCCAGGAGTAGCGGATATTATTCTGTAAGGGTGGAATTCTGGAATGTTCTACCTCGCCCAGCTACGTCAGCTAATGGACCCTAAAAACGTTGTGACGCAGTGGAACTGAAGATGCTCCATAAACTCACACAAATGCAAACATGGACACAGGTTCTTGTTCAGAAATAAATGCCGTAATTCGGGGGGAAACACATGGGCTTCCATAGTGCCATGGGCCATAAACAACAGCCAGTAGCACCAACATGCCTGACCAACGAGGATGTCTTCTACAGTGGAATGGGGTCACCCCCTGTTCAGATTATAGATCACTACATATCACTTATTGATGGTACACAAAGTGAAGTGGCTTCTGCCATGTTTGTGACGTTAGTGTAAAAGGACAGCGTTTTGCAAAGCTTCCTCTTACAGACAAGAAGCAATGCGCATAACCGCTCTACTCTTGCCCCATTGCTTTTATTAGATGCACTAGATTTGACTACATTCATAGAAAAAAATGAAACAGACAGATTTTTTGCAAAGGGAATGTCTCTTTTTGGACAGCCCATCTTTGATTCATGATGTGATTTTTTTAGTGGTGCAAGTCTGCCGTAGAAGTCTTTTCTCTCTGGGTTTGACTGTGCCACCTCCAGGCTTATTCTCGCAGCACCCCGAGTTAATCAGAGTGTGTACACCCGCTAATGGTGTGTGTGTCGAGTTCCATTTCCATTACATAGCGAAAATGAACAAAACTCAATTACATCAAATTAGCTGGTTTCCAAGGTAGACATTTACACAGCGCTCTGATGGCTTGACTGTGTGAGTGTGTGTGGGCTGTATTATTTAGAATGCCTAGCCTCCCGTGTTTTATTACGGTGTTCACTCTCCCATTGTAAACCGGCTAATATTCACATGAACCACTGCTGGGGCAGGTTGACACAGTACACACACACACATACACAAACACCCCTCCAAAGCTACCATTGTAAACGCACACTCACAGACGTACCCTAACGCGCACGCACACGCGCACGCACACACACACACACACACACACACACACACACACACACACACACACACACACACACACACACACACACACACACACACACACACACACACACACACACACACAGTGCAGTAGGGTGGAGTGCTATACTAAGTGCCTAAGGCAACCCATCTCTTATTCATGGGGCAACAATAACAACACATCTGAAACCAGGGAGCTGTTTTTTTTTTAACACTGAAGAACCAGGAGCTCAGGACCAATCCTAAATGACTGCATAACACACACACAACAGGGGGCACATGAGTCACTGAGGGGAATAGGGCACGCAGCGGGTGGAGTTGAAAGACCTCTGTACCAGAAAGAGAGAGAGAGAGAGAGAGAGAGAGAGAGAGAGAGAGAGAGGGAGAGAGAGAACACTACAACGTCCTCTTAAAGGTTGATAGTAAACCATAAAGGTCGGCCAAAACGATGGAGGACTAGTGGGATCCATCGGGGGGAACAGATAAGACCCCATGCTGCAGGGGAGGCCCTCTTGTTTGGGCCATGGGCTGGCACCCAGCAACAGGTCTCCCCAGCCCTTGCCCCCGTCACAGAGACTCGACCAGACTAGTTTCATCTTCTCATGAGCACCCTCTTTCCAAGCTGCAAACCCTCGGGCCGAAAAAGCCCACGCCTCCCGTTTCTCTTAGCGAGGGATTTCATCGCCTCCATAAAAGAGCCCGAGCCTAATGATGCAAATCGTTGTTTCGTGGTGCGGCTGGTGCCACGTCGGCTCACACCAGCCAGGGGCCAGCGCGGCCCTGTTTGCCCTCTGTGCCGGCATCACTTGGTCTAGGACCAGCTGGTCATCCGGCTGAAAACACAGAGGGATGCTGGAGAAGAGGAAGAGGAGGAGGAGGGTAAAGAGAGTGGGCCGAAGTTTGGCCCTAAAGCGGGGACTCTATAGATAGGCCCGAGCTATCAATCAGCTCCTTTGCCCGGCTGGCGGGCACCCCGCTCTCCCTCCCGTCGTCAGCCTGGCGCTGTGGAGGCGGGCGAGGCCCACGTGGGCGCCCGCGCCGCTGCGTCAGTGTGGGAGAAGAGGGAAACCGAGAGAGATGAGACAGATACAGCCAGACACAACTGCCTGGGGTGTTGATGCAACCTCCTGCAACGGCTACAATTATCCCCGTCTAGACACACATACACACAGACCCGCGTGCACGAACACACAAACACACACACACACCTTAAAACTGAAAAATGTGAGCCTAAAAGCAGGCTTCTGTCAAGTCCACTATTATCACCTTAATAGGTGGAGAGCAACACCTTCCGCTTTTAATGAGCGTGGAAAGGACAGAGAGAAGAAAAGAAGAAGAAAAATGAGGGGGGGAAAAAGTTGAAGTTGTCAGCGAGGTGGAAACTAGTCGGGGCTAATGGGATCTAACAGCCAGAGCAGAACGAGTGGCCAGCAGGATGAAATAGAGAAAAAGACAGAGAGAGAGAGATAGACAGAGAGATAGAGATAGAGAAAGAGAGAAATGTGAAGTGGCTAGAGAGGGCAACGTCCCCTACCATGCTGTCTATGTCCGTGGCCTGGTTGACAGGAACAACTCCTAATTGACTGGTTGCATGATCTGACTGACGGCAGCTCATACCACAGATGATGATTTGCAAAACGGGGGTGGGGGGCTGCTGGTTAGATCTGATCTTGGAACGGCGTGTTTAAACGTGTGCCTAGGGTCAGGGTTGACTCGACATCTGAAGAAAAGGCCGCCTGAAATGGAATCACTCCCTCATTTGTTCATCCCTTCCACCCAAACATCCATCCACTCACCCACTGCTCTGTCACTCACTCACTCTCACTCACTGCTCAGTCACTCACCCACTGCTCAGTCACTCACCCACTGCTCAGTCACTCACCCACTGCTCAGTCACTCACCCACTGCTCAGTCACTCACTGCTCAGTCACTCACCCACTGCTCAGTCACTCACCCACTGCTCAGTCACTCACCCACTGCTCAGTCACTCACCCACTGCTCAGTCACTCACCCACTGCTCAGTCACTCAGAAGTTGTGCATGTCATGGGTTTGATAGCGGTCTCGTCTTGAGTGCATTAGACCCAGAGTCAATAATCAACTCACGCTTAACCTTGAGACCAGCAGGCACTCTCACACACGCACACACACACACACCCCCAAACACACGCACACACAAACGCACACAGAGACATACACGCGCGCTCTGCAAAGCCAATTGCTTGGTGAGTGAGTGGCGGTCACGCCTGAAACCCCACGGATCTCTTACACCCCTGCCGCTAAATGGAACACACACACACTCATAAAAACACACACACAGTTCATTAAAGTGAGGTGGGTCTCTTTTTGGCAGAGAGAAAGTCAGGAGAGGGAGAGCACTCAGGGGGTTCAGTGAGATGAAACACACACACACACACACACACACACACACACACACACACACACACTCACAGGCACCCACACACGAGCAACCAATTTAAAAAGTAGCAGGGATCAGGTATAAGTGGGGGACTTAGTTAGGCAACTTTGCAAGATGAAAGTAGCCGGATTAGATGGATGGATGGATGGATGGATGGATGGTGTATGGAATTCATTTGAGCTCAGTCTAGACGAGGTCTGTCTGTCTGTCTGTCTGTCTGTCTGTCTGTCTGTCTGTCTGTCTGTCTGTCTGTCTGTCTGTCTGTCTGTCTGTCTGTCTGGACTGCACAGTGTGCACGTCTGCGGACCTCTGCGAGCTACGGTTACCTAGAAAACCCTGCTCTGCTTAGCTATGTAGAGACATTTCCATGCATCTTCCAGGGTTTAAACCTTCAGTCCAATGACCACAGGGCAGGAAGGCTCCGGAATGTTCTGTCTGATGCTGCAGGGCCAGTCCTGGATCACTCACTCTCACATTCCCACACACACACACATTCCCCCACACACACACACACACACACACACACACACACACACACACACACACACACACCTGTAGGTTGTGTCTCTCCAGTCTCATTTCCAGGACGCTGTTCTGCTCCTCCAGTTTCTGTCTCTCTCCTTCCAACTCTTCGATCTTTTGCCTGGAGAACAAAAGAGTGCGTTCCCAGAAAACAAAGTGCGTGAGGGGTGGAAGTATCACGCCGTAATTACAGAAGCGGAGATAAAAATGCAAGAGAACGAAAAACGGTGTGATGATAATTCACGTGAATTAAAGCGGTGATTAAAATGCAAATGGGCTTCTAAAGGGTTGATTAACTGACAAGTGATTGGAGGAATCAGTAAATGAACACATATTAAAATACAACGTGCATTTGAAGAACCAGCACTCAGTTTTACTGGTCATGACGCCACACATGAGTCCCTGCTGTGCCGTTGTTGTGTCTGAAAAACCGCTAACAAGAAAATTCTTGTGAGTAGCACCCATGCACGCTTTTGAACAGAATTGGTTGGAAAGAAGTTGTTTTTTTAACCTGTTTGTCACTGGATCAGCCTAACCTAAGAGCCGCCTGGGCCTGCATAGTCCATGATCATCACACCTCTGCAAGCAGCAGGGTGGAAGGTATGGACGTGTGTGAGTGAGTGACGAACCTGAGTGTGTTAACCTCTTCTCTGGTGACTACGGAGCTGCCTTTAGCTTCTGCGGCCTGCTGCTTCTTCAAAGATTTCAGCTCCAGCCCCACCTGCAAAACACACACACACACACACACACACACACACACACACACACACACACACACACAGTCTATTTTAAACTACACCCAGACATCTGTATGTTTCCCTCTGTCTCTCTGTCATCCTGTCGGCGTGGCTCCTGTGCTGCCCTCGTTACTGCCCATCTGTAGATGGAACGGTAATTACCCCACAACCAGACAGGTGGATTTCACACGTCAATTCTAATCGCCGTGGTAATGCTGATGTTTCCCCGGCAACAGAAGCTCGGGTAAGCAGGCCATTCAGATTCAAAAGAAACAAGTCAAGGCGTGTTTCCAGTGGATTTCAAAATCGAATGAGAACCACTTCTGGTGCGGATCCCCCTTGTCCACCATATCTCCAGAGAGAGAGGGAGAGTGAGAGTGAGAGTGTGTGTGGTTGTACACTCACGCTTTGGAGCTGCAGTTTGAGTGAGCCCGTCTCCTCTTGAGCTTTGGTCAACTGGCCCTGAGGAAAGCAGAGACGAACAAAACATGGACAGGAGAAAGGAAAGGCCTTCCCCGCTTTTTAACAAACGACTCTTTGATCGATTCCTTCACAGCGGTGGTCAGACTGACACGCCGTGCGCTCCTGTCTAAAGTGCCTCCCTGGCCCGGTGTGCCGGCACCTAGTCAGCGCTAGAAGAAAAGACCTAAGCCTAGGGAGGGTGGATGCTGTGCCCAACAATAGTTTAATGGTGACTTTAAGGAGGGCACAGTAATAAAGGGCTATATTCACATAAAAGGTTTCCCCAGTGACAAGGGGCCCGTGCCAGGTAGCTATCATAGAATCAAATAGATAATCATAAAGCAGCACAGCTTTGGTAGAAAAGGCTGGGTGGAGAAGAAGAGAAAGGCAACGTGTGTGTGTGTGTGTGTGTGTGTGTGTGTGTGTGTGTGTGTGTGTGTACCTCCATCTCCGCGTGGTGGCTCTGTGTTTTCTGCAGGATGTCCTCGGCCTCTCGGACCCGCTTGTTGAGCTGAGGGGAGTACTCGGCGGAGCCCAGTTCGCTGTCGTACGACTCCAGGATGGCACGCATGCCGTCACGCTCCTGGAACACGAACGAACACACACACACACACACACACACACACACACACACACACGATTAACTCTTAGTTAATTAACGCAGCGCTAGAAAATTGAAAATAAATAATTGCATTTTCTGCGCTATAGGACCACTATAAACGATTCCATAAAAGTGAGGCGGTCATTTCTGACATCGCCGTCAAAACAATAAGGGCACCCGCCTCAGATTTTCAATATTAGATTTAATAATCTCATCAAAGGTTTCTCCTCCTCCAGTTCTGCCGTCTCGGGAGGCTCAGCAAATCAAAGCGTCGCCAGAGAGCAGGGGAGGGGGAAGCCCCTCACCGAGGCGACAAGGGCCACTCTGAACCGACAGCATTACAACGCAATCAAATCTCTCTCTCAAAATCAATGGGGAGATATGGAGGCCCTAAGAAGTCAGACCAGTGGTTGGCAAAGAGCGAGTGGACAGAGGCAGACGGCTACGCCAGAAAAGTTTGAGACCAGAAAGGAGGGGAGATTTAGGGGGGGGGGGGGGGGGGGGGGGGGGGGGCTGGGAACTCCACTGAAAATGAAAAAGAAAAAGAGAGAACGCTTTGAAATAACAGTTTAATCCCAAATCGAATGAGGTTGATTTTTTTTCGTGGGAGGCACTTCGTTACAGAGAGTTGAGCGGCGAAAGTCTCGGAGGCCAAGCCCTGGTCAGGAGGATGACGAAACAACGCGCAGACAACACACTCGCACCTACAGACCTTCAGAGGTCACGGCACGTCTTTGTGTGTGTGGACGTGTCATAACAACTCAAAACGCCAGCTGCCTGTGGCTATTTACTGTCCATTAAAGCATAATGAAATTCACACACTGCTGATCTGAAAAGGAAATCTGTGAGTCCCCCGCAGATAACAACTCTTATTTAAACACACACACACACACACACACACACACACACACACACACACACACACACACACACACACACACACACACACACACACAGATAAAAACTTTCATTTGGTGGGGCCATTATTTTTCTAGCGCTTTTTAGAACCAAATTGCTTTCGGTCAACTCATCTGTCCATTGTGAAGATAATGTGATTCCACCTTAATCAGGTCACTCTTTTTCTCTCTCTCTCTCTTTTTTTCTCTCTCTCTCTCTCTCTCTCTCTCTCTCTCTCTCTCTCGCTCTCTCTCTCTCTCTCTCTCTCTCTCTCTCTCTCTCTCTCTCTCTCTCGCGCTCTCTCTCTCTCTCTCGCTCTCTCTCTCTCTCTCGCTCTCTCGCTCTCTCTCTCTCTCTCTCTCGCTCGCTCTCTCGCTCTCTCTCTCGCTCTCTCTCTCTCTCTCTCTCTCGCTCTCTCTCGCGCTCTCTCTCGCGCTCTCTCTCTCTCTTTTTCTCTCTCTCTCACAAAGACACACACACACACAATTCCGCCCGCATTACGGAATGCCTCAAACTTGAGGGAAGGGGTCGATCAGAGAGAGCAGCAATAACAGGGTAAGCCTCATCGCGCCGACTAAAGCTCATTACAAACCAGTTTCATCTGGTATCTGGGGAGGCCATCTTAAGAGAGGGAGATTTAAATCAATTCTGATAGAGTCTATGTGGATGGTCCGGGGTTTGGAGGGTGATTAACGCCCCCTACACACATGGGCCCAAGGTGTCCTCTGGTGGGCTGGTCACCTGTGCATTCCCAAACAACCCTGGGCTTTTGTCAGAGAAGCGCAGCTAAACCAGGAAAACAAAGATGGAAGTAACCAATCAGGAAGGGTTATCTCCAACACAATTTTATGAAAATACACAGATAGACAAAGAGTGTGTATGTGTGTGTGCGTGCGTGCGTGTGTGTATTTCTACTCATACTGTCCTTCTCTTTGATACAGATTTTAATTTCCTGCAAGTAATTGCTTCTATCAATCCACACACACACACGTTCATGTTTGTTACCACGTGACATTCTGTATGTATTACCTTGGTCAGTAGCAGGACCCTCTTCTGCAAGCGCCTGACCAGAGCTTCCTGGGTCTCTCTCTTCTTCTGCTCCTCCAGAGCTTTGCTGCGTTGCTGGGACAGCTCCCTCTGGAGGTCAGACTGGACGCGTTCCACGCCACGTGCACTGTTGCGCGCGCGCACACGCACACACACACACACACACACACACACACACACACACACACACACACACACACACACACACACACACACAACCACAAACACAAACACAAACACAAACACAAACACAAACACAAACACACATTAAGTAGAGCAATAAGTAGTAGAACCAGGGGGTAATAGACAGATAGCGGTTGGGCATGACGGGAAGGATAAAAAGACCATGGGGGGGGGGCATGCCAACCAACCCAAACCCTGCCTGAGCTTAACCGCCCTTCTCTGCGGAGCCAGGCGTGGCCTGAGACGCTGGCCTGAGACGGGACTCCAGCCAAGCTCCATCTCTCAGCCCTGCGTCGGGGGGGCCAGGGAGAGGGAGGAGGACGGCGGCTTGACAGCAGTCTTCCAGGGCGACATGCGCCGTTTCCTCCTCTGCCCCTCCGAAACGGCCCATCTGTCTCCCCCGTCTTGTGCCCACCTTGCCGGCGCGCTTCCTACTTCAATGAGCGCGGCGGGCTGGTCAGGCGGGAGAGCTCGTTAGCTGGGGAAAGGCCTCTTAGCGAGCGATCCGACACACGCTCGGAGCGCACCACCTCAACTTCTCCCACACACTTGACCCTGTCTATACGTGTCTAATTAATGCGGCCGCACGCACACGCACACGCACGCACACACACACGCACGCACTCAGGCACACACACACACACACGTGCGTGCACACAAACGCACGCGTGCGCAGACACACTGCAGCGGTTACTGACACCAAACCATCAGTATCTAGACCAGTCTAATTAACTGTCTGACAATTAAGGTACTTTCAGAGTTGTGCTTGACTGCATACATGAAAGGTAGTGGGGGGGGGGGGCACACACCTTCACTCCTCAGAAGGAGGCGGTAGGGAGCAGCACGGGCACATAGGCTGCTGCTTCAACCATCTACAGTACTTGTTTAGAGCCATATATTCGACAGACTGAACCACGTTAGTGCAGTGAAAACACTACTTTTACTTTTTACCTTGCCAGACCACAAATGCTTTAAAGCTAATATGTTGCCACAGCGTTGTGGAACAAAAGTCACATGGTGGTTGAAAATGGAGAACAGCCTATTTAATATAATAGCTCTCTGGTAAAAGCTCGTTCATGACCAGGTCAGAAATGTCAACTGTGAGAGCTACAGACTGTGTCTGTGTGTCTGTGTGTCTGTGTGTGTGTGTGTGTGTGTGTGTGTGTGTGTGTCCACGCAAGCGGGCCTTACCTGCTGGTGAGGGTGTAGTTTTGTTGTTTAAGCTCAAGCTCTTTCTGTTGGATCTGAATGATCTCTCTGGACAGATCCTCAGGTTTCCTAGAGACAGAGGGAGCACCCAGGAGAGTCAAGACGTGCGCACACACACACACACACACACACACACACACACACACACACACACACACGCACGCACGCACGGCAAATTAAAGACAATAGCATCAAATAGACTCAACAATAACACACGCGCGCGCACACACACAGCGTGACTAATCAATATAGGCTTAGAGTGAGAAAAAAGCGGCATTTGTTGCTTTTTGATAGCCTGGCTGTGAAAAGTGTGGGAATAAACGACGAAGAGAAGCAAGGGAATGATGAGGAGGGCAGGGGGCTAAACACTGCACACGTCCATAACAACTGACGCCATGGGAAAAGTATTGACTTCTGAAAGATTGTGCACACGACATGAGTGGCCAGTGATTGGGCAACACAGGGGCTACTTCGACGGAGTGAAGATTTGAAACACTCAAAACCACCAAAAACACGGAGTTGACGTTGTCTACCTCTGCAACAGAATCACACACAAGCCAGGGGCGTTGGATAAAAGAAAAAAAAAAAAATCTTGAGTTGAGCGCACTTCCCAGCGACAGAGGTTGAATTATGGCAATCCCTGGGGGTATTATTATTATTTTTTTTTTTTTTCAATTTTTAAAAGCGTCCGCTTACAATTCCATAAACACTGTTTTATGCAGCACTCTCTCTCTCTGCCTCACAATTGCTCCATCTCCCACCACCCACCTTCTCCAAAAGTACCTTTTCCATTAGCACTCATGTAACTGCGTTTTACAGGGTTGAAAAGCTACCTTTTCTGCTGCTACAGACAAACTGTCCTTCTCAATCAAACAAAGGCCCAGGATGCAGTGATTCAGCTACGCTGCAGTGACAGCCTTTGTACTGGGGGTGGGGGGTGGGGGGTTGGGGGTGAGAAGACAAGGGGGGCCAGGAGTAATTAAGTCTAGGAAAAAACAAGTGATGATTTGAGATTTTTCAAATGGAAACTGTCGCTCTGGCCAGCAAAAGTGCACACACATATACTGTTTTTACATATTTTCTCTTAAGACATTCAGCACCAGAGCTAATTAGCAATAGCCCAATTAGCTACGTCTTTATGTCTAAATCTATTCCTCCAGCTAATTTCCTGCGCAGTCAGTCTCTACTTTCTTTCTAGACATTGTTCATTAGCTACTTAAAAACTTCAGAAGGCAAAGAGGTTGAGGAGTTTTCCGAGACTTTTATTCCTTCCGTGACAAAAATACTTTATTATTGAACCTCTACCTTCTCACCCACTGAGAAGGAAACATTTTCAGTTCATCTCTGCCACATTTATTGACTTGATGAAAAATGCAGTGTGGGAGTGAGGCCTCTCTCTCTCTCTCTCTCTCTCTCTCTCTCTCTCTCTCTCTCTCTCTCTCTCTCTCTCTCTCTCTCTCTCTCTCTCTCTCTCTCTCTCTCTCTCTCTCTCTCTCTCTCTCTCTCTCTCTCTCTCTCTCTCTCTCTCTCTCTCTCTCATAAAAACATTAAGTTGACTCAAACAAACGAGCATGTTTGCCCTACTGAATACCCAACTATAGATTGTGTAGTAGATGAAGGAGAGGGTATGTGTGCTCCATTTAACATTCGATTTACATCAAGAACTGAGCTAATTATGACGGAAAATACAGAGAGAGAGAGAGAGAGAGAGAGAGAGAGAGAGAGAGAGAGAGAGAGAGAGAGAGAGAGAGTGTGTGTGTGTGTGTGTGTGACTGAGGGAGAGAGAGCCAAGCACACTACAGTGCAGAGTTTGTAATATGTCTGATCTGCTCTACTGCTCAGGTGGAAACATGCAATCATTCTCTCATTACCAGTTCTCAAAGCTCAAGTCAAACACACAGGCCATCTACGCTTGCAAACACATAGTGAACCGCGTGCACACACCCAAGCAAACAAACAAAAAAGACAAAACACTGTCTGTGCATGCTAAAACTGAGAGGTCATCTATGCTCAGACCAACCCAAACAGAGGAGAAAAGTGTAAGGGCCAATTTAGCCCAAGGGCCACAGCGCCCCCTGCTGTTTTTCCAGTGAAATGCACACACAGATGTAATGGATATGGACAAATCTTGTCGTGTGTGGTGACAAATGCAGTGATATATGGGAAACAAAAACAATGTTTCCTCCCAAACCGTTTGCTTGCGTACCTTATGTTGAGTCCAGTTGACTGCCCCACGTTTTCCCAGGCTTGAAGCTTCTCACTCAGCTTCTAAATGGGGTTCAAAGGGACGGCACGAAGCAGAGGACAACTCAGTACAAAGCAGTGCGACGCTGTAACACCTAGCTGAATTCAACTGTCTTTAACGACATGGGGTTGGATGGGGGGGGGGGTTCCGCACAAGACGCCCCCGTAGTTTGCACCTCTTTCTCCAGCTCCGCCATGACCAGCTCTTCCCGGGCTTTCTCCATCCTCTCCAGTTTCCTCCGGAGTCCCTCCACCTCCTCCTTCAGCAGGCTGCTGTTCTCTCGGCTTTCCCTGGACAGAAGGGACACACACATCAACACACGTCTTTGCCAGCACGGCCTAAGGCTGGGCGATTCATTGGATTCAATTAAAATGTTGGCTTCTAACGATTGTGAAAACAAGATAATCGAGATATAACGATTACAGTGCCGCATTCTGTTTTGCAAGGATGCGTTTTGTCTGGTGTTGAATTGAGCGCATTCCTTTTCATTTGCAGTGGTGTGCAATCACCCCTCCCCGAACCCAAACTCACTCTCAGCTAGGTTAGAGCCTGTTTAGTTCTAGTACTGCTTCTAGCTAACGTTAGTCATCGTCAGTTAAATCGATACTGTGTCTTATCAGGCAAAAGTGAGCTACTGCAGCTCGTTAGGTGGCTGTTAAGAGTAGTGAGCAAGTCCTAAACCGTTGTGTTCAACAAGAGAGAGCAGAGTTTATAATCTGTGGTTAAACAAAGCTAACCAGCTAGCTAACCCTCTTTAGTTTTACATATTATATGCACTGAAGCTACCCAAATTCTTCTGGATGACATATTTGATTCCCCCCATGCCATGATTTGTACCATCACTGTTCTGCCAAGCCACTGGTGATGCTCATGAAATGTCTACTGGATAAAAGGATATCTAAATTAAATTACGTATTCTTCTTTTCGTGGACACATGACCAGTATTATTTTGTTAAACTTACTGTGGTCTCTCTTGTTTGACAGAGGAAAACAATATTTATTCAGTTGGATTACATTTAAAGTTCACGGAAATCCACTGATAAAGAGACATTTGTTTAAGTTCAATAAATGTATGATGTTTCAATAAATCGTGTAAGTAGCAATCGTGTTCAATATTTGCAATTTCAACGTTCACTAAAATAATCGGGATCATGATTTTTGCCATTCTCGAGCAGCCCTAGTGCAGCCCTAGCACAGCCCTCTCATTCACAGCTCCTAAACCCATGAGGCCTGGCACACAGAGGCTGGTGAAGTTCACCTCAGATAGACGTTTTCCTCTCGGAGGCGTCGCAGCTCCTTGTCCATGTCAGGGACGCGGGCCACCTCCGACCTCATGGTCCTCGCCATGGCGACGTCCTGCTCCTGGAGGCTCAGTCGCCTTTCCAGCTCCTAATCCGGGGAAGGGAGGGGATTGTATCTTGATGAAAGCAGTAGGACTGGATTGACCGTGACAGAGACAGTGTGTGTGTGTGTGTGTGTGTGTGTGTGTGTGTGTGTGTGCGCGTACCTTGATCTTGAGAACATGATCCGAGCAGGTAGACTGGGCAGACTGGAGTGTTTGACACAGCTGGGATACATCCTGGAATTTTCTGTTTAATTGCACCAATCATAGAGTGGGACATCATGTAACCGGTCAAATATTTGGTAATAACAATAATTCTGATAATGTTACACTATTTTCAAATGGCCTGTGTTAGAAATCAGTTTGCTATGTGGTCCAACTGTCTAAGAACCTGCGCTGGATGTCCAGTTGGTCCTGCAGGGCCTGGTTCTCCAGAGTCTGTGTAGAGATGGTTGAGTCCTGGTTCTGAATCTTCTGTTTCAGATCTCGGATCTCGTCCTTCAAAACGCTGATGGTCTGGAGAGCATAGAGAGTACAGACATCTGAGGTAATCAGGCGAGAGGAGCCAAATCGGGTCTGGTGGTTTGCGTGTCTGTGGTAAAGTACAGTTCATTTCTACCTGGCTAGCTGTGGGGCTTTCGGTTTGTGGCGCGTCTTTAACAACCTATGGTGAAGTGCAGGTAAAGTCTACCTGGCTTGACGTGTTCAGTTTGGAGTCTCTTTCCTCCAGCTTTTGGTTCAGGCCCTCCAGGTTCTTTCGGACCCCCTGGTTTGCCTCCACCTGCTCCGATTGCTTCTTGGCTGACTCCTCCTCTCTTTCCTCCAGCCTTCTGATTCGTCCCAACAGATCTTGGTTGCGGTCAACCTCTCGCTGCAACACAAAAACAATGCCGAAATGAGGTTTTCTAAAAAAAATTGTGGCAAAAAGAAAGTTGGTCATGGCTCCAGTTATTACTCAAGTAAAAGTAGTTGTTTTACCCATAATATGCAGAGTTTAAATGAGAGACTAAAACAAATGCAGTCGCTTGAACATATCCCATAAAACACACAAGACTCAGTACACTGTCAATTATAACCAAAGCTATTTCTAAAAGCTGCGTGCACAATGCAAGCAACCATGTCTATATATAGTGTGGATTCTCATTCATAGTATGTGCATGTTTGTACCTCTAGGTCTCGGGCATTACCAGCGGCAACCTTCTCTAGTTCGATGCGGGCTCGTTTGTGACTCATTTCCATCTGTTTCTTCTCCTGGTCCAACTGAAGGTACTGTGTCTTGGACTGAACCCTCTCTGCGGCTTCCAACAACTGAAAAACAACACACCGTGTAGTTAGCAGGAGGGTATAGGTGTAGTTCTGTTCAACTTAACATGCAGGGGGGGTCGATCAGAAGAAAGAGAGACAGAGGTGTATGTGTTTACCTCCATGCTGCGTTTGTGCCGAGACTGCAGGTCTGCACTCCCAGGTGTAGGTTCCCGGATGCGTTGATAAGGGTCAGGACGGGAGATGAATGAGTTGAATGATTTGAGCGTTGCAAAAACAGAGGTGTCATCCTCAATGTCCATCCTCAATGTTAGCTAAGGAACAACAGCAGCAGCAGACCTGTACATGTTCGAATACATCACGAATTGTATCAATTGATTGGCAGTTTGCATACTTTGATCACATAAATGCCGTTGCAATGTTAAGTTATTACTGGTCCACAACATTATAGACACACAGTAAATGATGGAAACTGACGGATATGAAGCTTCGGCGACCCAGTCGGTCTAACGAACCTTTCGCTAACGCTAAACGTTAGAAACGGACAGAATGTTTGACTTGCTTAATTTCCTAAACAATTCAGAAACATAACAGCATTGCTTGCTAACAGTCTCAGTATAACTGGCTACATGGACAGTGCTTGCACCAAAGTAATAATATTACAGAGAACTTGAATGGCACTCTAGAAGCACTCGTCTCAGCACTTGGCTACGGCATAAGCCGTTAACGTTACATTAAAAACTAAGGCTAATGCAAGATAACATCAGCCAGCTAACACTAACCGAGCTAACGTTACCCGGACTGGTACTACCAGTGGCAGTAGACTTCTTACCCTTGCTTAACATTTGCTTAATTGTTGTAGCAGACTGAATATTGCTGCATTTACGTTAGTCAGTTTGCGTTACTTTTAAAATACAACTGTAACTTATGTTTGTTGTAGCACGGTCAGATTGCTTTACCTGGTTTATTGTGTTGCTAAGCTAGTTTATAGCTAACGTTAGTCCAGTCCTTTGACGCGCATGCGTTTTAGCTTTAGCATACATACTTCGAACTCCCTCCTTACAACGAACGAGATTATTACGGTATCTCGAGAGTTGAATTGCAACTTGTTAGGTTTGTGTAAACGCAACGGCCTGACTGGTGAGGAACTGTTTGGTACTATTATTTTTTGTTGTCACCAATTAAGAACATCACAAGAAATTGATGTTTTAAATTCATTTGTAAGACAATCAAATCCTTAAATTACACGTGGGATAAATTGTGTTAAATGTGTTATTTACTCTAACGCAACAGTGTCCCCTAGTGTCTGGACTGAGTTTCTAAAATGAGTGTTGCCAAAATCACAAACACTCCACACACCACCTCATATTTTCTGTATTATTTCACTCACAGCCGTAACAATAGTTACATGAATTGAGTCTGGTGGTTGAAAGGGAGATTTCTATAAAGCATCTTTCTCTGTAAATGTCCTAATCACAGGCAAATGCGACTCAGTGTGATGCTGTCCGTTAGTTGATTTTATTCAGTGCATAAGATTAATCTACTCTAATTTTATGTTTTTCCCCAGAAAATAGAATAAAAAATGTTATTTGATATGTAGTCTACTTCCAGTTGCCCGTGAGGCTATTCCAACCACGTACTAATTCATAAAAAAAAAAAAATCGTATTTGTACTTCTGAACTTGCGCGGTTGCGCATGACACTAGCACACGTTTGGTCTGTGATTACTTATAATTTCCTACAGAGGGCAGCAGTTGTCCAAAAAAAATACTCAAACACATTACTTGTTTTGTGTGAAGATCCAATTAAAAACCTATTAACAACAACAACGAAAAAGGTTAGTACATAGATTTCCTCCTGTAGAAATATCTATGTGTTGTCCCAATTGTTGTTCTAAGGTGTTTGGCTAAAATGAAAGGAAGTAGATGATAAGCTGGAGGCTTTTATTGGAAGGCTTTTATTGGATCTGCCTTGGGACTCTTAAAAAATCCACATCCATCCACTCACAAGTGCAAGGTTCACATGCTTCAAGCACTTTGGGAGTGGAGATTCAAGTTTGTAATAATGTGAAAACTTTGAAATGCTTTTTTATTGCAGCTCCTTTAAAATCCACGAGGTTATTGAGAGAGACATGTTTATAAACCTTTATAAAAACAGATATGTGGATTTGATTTCTCATACTTTTATTTCAAAACAAGAAATATTTGTGTTTGCTTTGAAATATAGATTTGTCTTTATTAAATGTGTGAATCGTGCTTTGTTTATTTGTGATTATGAAGAGTAATCGATTTCCGTACTCTGTCTTTGGTATTCTCTCCAGCTGCCATAGACACCTACCTCTCCCCTTCCTTCTCCTTACTGTGGACAGCCATTGCACTGAATGCAATGACCCAAGAGAAGGGCACACATTCATAAACAAATAGGCCTATCCATATGAAGTGCACATTCAAATGTACACACTAACACATACACACACAGATTTGCCTCCAGATGTGCCTTCCTCGGCCATCTGTTGTATGAAATGTGCAAACTGCCTTCGGAAACATCTGAGCTCAGATTCAATCTTGGAGTATGATGGTCAAGATGACAAAACTATCCTTACAGGCTAAACTGCAACTGCATATCTTATATCCAACTGGAAGAGTGAGCAGGATTTTTAGCTTATTAGAGGGGGTCTATCATGCCCGAGGCAGGTTAAGACTCAGAAGATCCCAGGTAAGATTAACCAGTTCAAACTAATTCCCGAACTAACCAGATTTTCCGCTGCAACTAACATGTAGACTAACATCATAAAACTGTAGACGAGCAGTTGGCGTAGTAAGAGAAGTGTTGACCTGTCAATGTCATCAGGCGGATTGCCTCAGGCGGGCCCAGGTCAACCCGGGGGCACGCATGTGTAGCGTGTTGCCTCAGCAACCATATGACAAGTGGTGTCCTAAATGATACTACGGTCACTGCCTTTATTTGTGGGATCGATTTGAAAACGTGAATTTAGATGTTTTCTAGCGGATTGGGTGCAATTAGAAGAAGAACATTTGAAACAAAAGAGAATCAGGGAAAGGGTGAAAGAGGGGCATGAAGAAAGAAGGAAGTGCATGGGCAGATAACAGTTAAAGATAGGGGTCGATGAGGGCAGGATTTCGTACTCTTCTAATGAAAGTAGACAAAGTCAATAGCTGATTCAAGAACCCTGTGTTCTCCAGCCTAAGGGAACACCAAAACACAATTACCTTATATAAACACACAGGTGTGTGCTTGGTTGCTTGTGCCTCTGGACTTCTCGTCTACCCTTGTGGAGTATCGCATGATTATTTCAGATCATTTTGAGTCGGGGGGATCTGTCAGGCACACACATGCATGCACAATCACAAGCCACTGAATAATTGAATAACATACACGCTTAAGAAAATTACTCTATTGCCTCTCTTCTACAGTTACAAAGCTGCCCACTAATTAAATACAAAACTTAGTGGAGCATTTAGTTGGGTTAGAGCATCACAATGTTTGATTTACTTCATACCTTGGTTGTTGGCTATCTTTTGAACTGAAAAGGTGTGTGCTCTGGTCTGGTATGGTGCTGGTTTCTGTGCCTGTGGGATCTTAAACTTGTCTGATCCTTCCTCTCCGTCTCCAGATGACTGTCTGTCTTCTCTCATCTGACTCATGTTAATAAGAGACGATGTTCCCAAGAGATCTACACTTGACCTCACCAGCGGAATCATGGTGGTTAAGAACTGAGTCTGTCAGTGTGTGTGGGTGTGTGTGTGTGTGTACACGTTTGTCTTTAGATGTGTGAGAGTTAGTGTGAGAGAAAGAAAGATCTGAACAGTTTTTTTTATGTCTTGCTATGTAACTATCTTTCCCAAATTCAAAATCCTACGTGCTGCAGAATAATTGTTATAAATGGATGGAGAGAAAAGATTGAAATTGAGCGAGAGAGAATGAGGCTGCAGGGATTAATGCATTTGTGACATGGACTCGTAGAAACGATCCTACTAGAAAATATGAATGGTGAAGCAACGTTATTTAGGTATAATAAACCCATCATGAGTGGTATTTACAGTACGGTGTATAATTTGTGCAAGCAGGCCGATGCTTTATGTATATTGCTAGGATGTGTGGAATGAAATCAGACATAGTGGGTCACCGTGGGCACAAAATGGCTGGTACTATTAGATTAAACCCGACTTTCTCTTTGTGTCCCGAGCCATCCTCTCTGTAATCTTTCCACTCTATGCACTACAAAAATGTGTTCTTCCTCGTAACGTCATGTGGGATAAACTGTACATTCTAGTTGATGATAGAGGAAAGCCTCCCCATCGCTGAACCAGGGAGCACTGCAGTAAACGTAGGCCAGAGGCACTTACTGTGGGCTGAATCTCGCCACCGCACTCATTTTCTGCACTCCTCAATTAATAAAGAGATTGTTTAATCTATCATTTGGCTCTCACATTAAATTGAAAAACAAAAACTGGTATTGCTTTTGCTCTCGTTATTTGTTTTAGGAATTTCTTTCTTGTCTAAATTCAAGCTTAATTGGTTTTCTCAAAATAAAACTGTAAGGTGCGACAACTTATAGAAAAACTTCAGCTCAATTTCTGCGTGTGATGTTATATAATATTATTCAAATTACACCGTAAATATGGTCATTGTTTGAATCTGTCGCGTATAATAACAGAGTTTCTTATGCAATAAAATGTGGAGTGATTTAATGAGGATTGAATGAGAATTATTCAAGTGAGTAACATATATTTACATATAATATGGGAGCTTGTCAGCGTAATAATTATTATTCGCTTCACTATTTCTCTAATTAAATGATAAATATTCCTATTAGGTGCAATAAACAATGAGGTTTGATGCACCTGCCACTAGATATATTTTTACACCAACTTGTGCAGACTCTGTTGTGCAGATAGCAACTCAAGTGCATGACACAACTAAAAACACCTCACACAGGCAAATGTTGAATTGAATCACATTGTTGTTGTTTTTTCAAGGCGTATTTTTCATTTCTGATTGCAAATTACTAATTGCTGATGAACAAAACATTTAAAAGACGTTCGATATTTGAAAGATCATGTGTGTTGCATTTTATGAAAAGCAAATGTGCAATGCAAGTAGTATGACTGTGTGCTTGTTTATATAAGAATGGGTGTGTCATGTTTCTTATCATGTTAATTAACATGATTGTGTAGAGAACAATTTCCAAAGTAATGGCATTCAATATTATTTTCACGGATTGATATGGACTGCCATCACTGTTTGAGTTTGTAAATCCACCATTCCTTCACCAGCCCAGTTTGGATCTATGAACTAGTCCTGGTTGAGGATGCAGGTTTGGTAACCACAGGATAACAATGAGGCTCAGTCAGGACTCAATATAAAGTCAATGCAACTGGCTGGTTCAGAAGTGTCCCTCTCTTCTTCTGGCCGCTTGTTGTACCTTGGGCCCCATCCTGCCGCCATGTTGAAAGCTTAAGGTCATTATCAGCAGCAGCGGCAGCACAGAGTGTGGCTGGACGATAATCCACCGGCCCCTAGTATCCCCTAGTAGAGGTGCTTGGTCCTGACTGCACTGGGTCGCCAACGCGAACATTATTTTTTAGAATGACAATTTTACTGAAGCGAGAGAACACAGCCATTGGATTTTCCCCTCCGTTGCATCCAGACAAAAGCCAACTGATGTTATAGGTCCACACGCTTGTTTAGCCCCTCCAAAATACCGTGCTATCTTGGGCGATCTATTGGCCCAGGTCGTTGCATACTTGCTGTGCGCTGGAATCACATTGCGTGTTTCAAGAAGTTTGAGATTCAAGCAGACAGAGGGAGTCTCTCGGAAACAAAGTGCCCCCAGGAGGATATTTAACAGTAGAAATATATTGATTCTGAAGGGACCCGAGTTTATTATTTCCCCGGTTTGTACTCCAGGGTCCCGGCTCGGTATTATTGTATCACCAACAAGTACTGTGTGTGTGTGTGTGTGTGCGTGTGTGTGTGTGTGTGTGTGTGTGTGTGTGTGTGTGTGTGTGTGTGTGTGTGTGCGTGCGTGCGTGCGTGCGTGCGTGCGTGCGTACGTGCGTGCGTATGAGCGAGTGCTGGTTTGTGTGTATGCTTGGTTTGTGTTGCTTATCCTCCAAAGGCCAAAGGCAGAGAACCTTACAGTTGGAGCAAGTGGACTAGAATGATAACAACCCATCACAAGATATCCATACTGTGCCTGAGGGGATCAAACCCACAGATCTGTTACCCCGTAAAAAAACTCAGCACGGTATACGGTCCGGCACACCGCTGTTGGGAGACAGGTTTCCTTTTCCACCGAGAGGACAATCTGTACGAGGGTAAAGTGCTGAATTGCTATACCGTTAAAGAGCGGTTCCACGTCCTCCTGGACTTGAGAGACGGTGCCCTCCGGCTGTGTTATCTCAGGGGTTTCTAAGTATCATGGACGGACCACAACACCTTTTCTGAGAGGGAAATCCGTTGAATTTATATCGGGCCAGCTCGCACACGTGTTGGACCCAAATGTGTTTATTTATACAATACACTCCATGCATCTGGTATTTGTTTATGCAGTCTCCGCACTCGACTCAAGTGTGACACAGACACACACACTATGTGAAAAAGCATATCTCTTAAAAAATAGAGCAGAGAAAATCTCCTACAGCATTCATGACATGCTTATTAGTATGGGTTATTTGGAAGCCTCAAACAGTACTCATGCTCCATATACAGTGTATATTTCAGAATGAGCAATTACTAAGTGTGAAAATTAAATATGTTCTCCCCACCATAAAATATGATTTGGTGACATTCCTCGACCATAAGGCACATCATAGACAAGCTTCTACATGGCTTAATCCTCTTCTAACAAAGCTTTTTGCAATGCCATTCACCGAAATGTTTTATAAAAAAAAACTCCAAATGCTTTCCATTTAAACACTCAAGACCAAAATGAGTGTACCAAGCCACTCAAGAGTGAAATTACCTTAAGTAATTGCCATCTGAAAAGCTTGCAAACACACACACGCGTGCATGCACGCACACACACACACACACACACACACACACACACACACACACACACACACACACACACATTTCTCATTAAAAAAACAACAAACACCCTATATTCTGTTGATGTTTCCAGGCCAGAATATACGCCCTTTGAGTGCAGAAATATGTAGAATTATAAACAGTGTATAGAATTTAAAGGCCAGTATGCCAGCTGTTGGCTCAAGGCACATCCCCAAAACAAATACAATTTTGAGGGTAGAACCAGCTGTTTGAGATCATAGAGAATCTAAACTTGGCCATTTCATATTAGTCCCCAAAGAGGCGTGACTTTTCAAATCATGGCGATTTCGCTGCCAATTTTGCTTTGAAAGAGTGCCCAATCTTGGGCCATCAACT
>CM030176.1:8974040-8979040 GCA_017639675.1 Aplochiton taeniatus
TACGGACCGTCCAGTCAACCCTCTTCTGGTAAGGAACAGGTTAACGGGACCCAGGTTTTTTGAGAGTGTGTAATTTCCTGCATGACCTAGCCTGTCTATAGAAGGACAGCTACTGTCCAAGAATGGCCCGTCAACCTATTGACAGGCAATTTGGTTTCGTTGGATAGTCCCAAAATGGTATTCCGCTGATGGCTTTCCTTCAATAATTCCCTTCGGTGTTTATTTTTTATTTTTTTGCCTAGTGCCAGAACGCAGCAGCAATAATTGTACATCGACTAAATAATTTGGCTGGAACAACTCCCTCCTCATCTTACTTACTTTTCAAAGTGCTGATAAGGGTTGTTTGTGAAAGGAAATCAAGAGACAACAAAAAACATATTCGACGAGGAAACGACTCAAAGAACAGATCAGACGGAGGACAGAGTGCCCAGGTTGGAGCCGACTAATCGCGCGGACAGAAGACAGAGGTGTGGAAAACAGGCTGGCCGCTCAGGCAGCAGGGACGTGGGCTGGGCTGAAATCCACTCCAGCCGAGAGATAAGACTATCAGACTAGCGGAGGAGATTGGATGTAGCTGTCTCCACCGTGGCCGCACAGCCCACCAGAGCTAGCCCACAGATAAGACCTATCACCTGCCTCAAACTGTCCTGCCTGCAAAAATAACACCCTCCCTCGAACACGCTGAAGGCTCTGTGAATCCGACGGGGAGGTTTGGATAAGCACGGAGAAGGGATCAGCCGGCACTGATCTTCCTCTTTTTCAGGTCCAGCGGTCCCAGGGCGCCAGACAGGGAAAACGGATCACAGAGAAGATTTTAGGAAGTTTTCAGCCGGGTCGGAGATAGATTAGTCAGGCTTAAGCGTACAGTTTGGGTAGGAATCTCTATCCTATGTCTATAATAGACCTCTCTTAAACCTTTCATTAATGTGGTTCGATAGAAGAAAGGGAGAGGATGTCTTTCCGCAACGTGTTGTGAGGGGAAGACATGGGTCAACAAGGGTTAAGAAAATAATTCCCCCGAGTTCCCAATTTTCCACAATCCTGGCGGGCAATTACACTGCAGAATTATGATTCAACAAATTAATAATGCTCAAAGTTATTACAACTAAGACCATTGACTCCACATTGTTAATGGTATACTAATTTTATTACTATTACTACTACTACTACTACTACTACTACTACTACTAATAATAATAATAACACAGAAAATAATAATAATGGTATAGCTTTATTACCATAAGCACTTTATAGTACAAGCATCTGGAATAAAACAAAGGAGTGGTATGAAACCTTGGTTTTTACTTATTTTTGAAAAACATTCTTCTAGTCTTTTTGGGGTCACACACATGAATGACTGAACAAGCAACACACACATACACACACACGTAAGTGAAAAATACACATGCCTGCTTGCAGCCGTGCAATACAATGCAAAACCCCAATAGAATCATAACAACACCGTTAGCGCCCTCCTGTTCAGAAATTCCGTCTCAAACTAACACTTGTGTTTCCCTACTCTCTAAGATAACAAAGAGTGAGAGAAAAAGAGAGTGAGAGCGAGAGAGAGAAAAAAAGAGAGAGATGGAGAGAGAGAGGTGAGAGAGAGGAAACGGCGAACACTGATGAGCTCATTGCTTGTGCTCGACCGCGTTACGGAGCGCCATTAAGGTTTCTGTCACAGACGTCCCCTGGGGGCGCAGCCGAGACACAGTAGGACACAGCAGAGAGGTCCCACACCAGTACGCTGCTCCAAAAAAACACACACACACACATCTGGTGGAGTAGCGTGTGTGTGTGTGTGTGTGCAGGCGCGCGTGCGCGAGTGTGAGTGCGTGGGTGACGTGGGATTTAGCTGCCAAAACAAAACTGGCCTTTCTGCAGACGAACACAGCCCCTAGGATAGATCCAAAAATGTGTTTCGAAATATGTTTCATTGGCCCGTGCAAAAGTCCCATGAGATCGTTCTCTTTCTCACCATTTTCCCTCTCCCTTTCCGTTCCTGCTGTCACCTAGACCGACTAACCGACAGACATGTACACATAATTAGAGCCTCACATGTAATACGGACGGAGAAATGATTTAATATCACCGCTAACACCCCCGACTGTTAGTGTTGCAGGCCAGGAGCTCAGTAGATGTCAGTGTGGATAGAGCTGGTCGGCCCCCATGACTTCAGTGTACAGCGGGTCCTTCACCCCCGAAGGGAGCTGTTGAAATTCCAGCCATCGACCAGTGCGTTGTCCACTGACCCTCCTCTTTTGGACAGGCCTCCTCACAAACATTGTGAGCATCTTTATGTACATTACGTGTCGTCTTTCTGTGTGTGTGTGTGTGTGTGTGTGTTGTGACTACTATAATTGGAGCCCTCCTTTTATCACGCTGTTGGAGTGTTTGGCGTTACACCTGTCAGACACGCACCCCCCTGCCTTACACCCTCTATTTCTGCCTCCCTGATAAGATAAGATACATGACACTCTTCCAAACACTCCATCAAAGGTGTCATCTCGTTTTAGTTGAGGTGACATATCGACGTGCTCTCTCTCGCTCTCTCTCTCACTGTCTCTCTCTCTCTGATACGCATACACACGTCATTCAAATTTCATTCTAAAAGCAATAATAGGAGCAGGGTATTTTCTTTTTTTAAAACGGCAACGTGTAAGGCGTCACAAAGCAGTCATGAAGCATCTTGGTTACTTCCATTCTAAAAATAAAAGTGTCTTTGCTATGATAATGCAGAACTGAAATCATAAATATTGCTGGAAAACAAAACTCTGTCACGTGATATGATATGAAACGCTGAGAGGTTTCTTTGGAGCAGACGTTCCATGGAAGTCAGAGACCGCAAGTAGGAAATGGGATAATTTCCTTGGAGCAGCGATTTTATTTATTCAGTTTCTTTCCATGTCTCTGTGTTTTACCCACAGACTGAAAGTCGGATTTGACAAGCGTGCAAACAACAGATGTAGTGGAACATTTCAGCGGGGATGCTTGAAACATGAATGTATTCCCACCACATGTCATAGTGTTGTGGTGTGTTGTGAACTCCGAGAAGACACAAAAATGCAGTCCAATCCATCATGTCAGTCCTCACCTCCATTAAGATGCTGGCTCACAAACACAAACTCATACACACGGACAAACACACACACACACACAAAATGGACCCACACAAGTAAGCAGGAGGGAGATTTATTACTCCATGCAGGGACCGCGGCGGAATATGATCTCTCTGTTTCTACATGTTATAGTTTTGCGCTCCTCCTCCCCCCTCCTCATCAAAGGACGATGAAACCCTGCGGAAGATTGATTCTGACCTGGCCTGGGGTCAGTTCCTTTTAAATCCATCTAGTTTCTTTTCCCTTTTTTCAGACGATCCAGTAGATGGAGTGTTGATCAATTATCTGTTCAAATGGAGCAGTGTCCACCTGGACGCACGTATTCAATCCTTGATCTAGCATGGACGCTGTACACTGTGTGTGTGTGTGTGTGTGTGTGTGTGTGAGCTTGAGCTTGAGCATGTATGTTTCTGAATAACTGTCTGAGCCTGGATGTGTGTGTGTGTGTGTGTGTGTGTGTGTGTGTGTCTGTGAGTGTGTGTGTGTGTGTGTGTGTGTGTGTGTGTGTTTGCGTGTATCTGTCTGTGTGTTATCAGGTAGAAAAACAAAGGTACACAGACACACAAACAAATACACACCCTTTCATGCCTCTCCTGCATTTGTCATGGGTTTAAAAGTCCCAGTTTCAGGGGCCTGGATATCCAAGTAAGGTAGTGGTTTCTGTGTGTGTGTGTGTGTGTGTGTGTGTGTGTGTGTGTGTGTGTGTGGGTGTGTGTGTGTGTGTATGTGTGTGTGTGTGTGTGTGTGTGCAAGGAGAGGTCATCGGAGGCAAGCGTGTTAGTTTCAGGACGTGAGGGACAAGGGGTCAGAGGTCATTTGGACCCCAGACTCCTTCAGGGCTGGATTTCAGGCACTGCTGTGGAGAAGGCTGTGGGGGCAGGGGTTGAAGTGTCTGACTTACTCCGTCTATCTGTCTGTCTGTTTCTCTGTCTGTATCTCTGTCTGTCCTGTCTGTCTCTGTCTGTCTGTCTGTCTGTCTGTCTGTCTGTCTGTCTGTCTGTCTGTCTGTCTGTCTGTCTGTCTGTCTGTCTGTCTGTCTGTCTGTCTGTCTGTCTGTCTGTCTGTCTGTCTGTATGTTTGAGAGGGGAAGGAGATATGTCCTATGACTGTAGACATGCTCTTGACATGTAAAGCAACCACCCACTCTTAAAGTGGTCTTTTACTACCTTTCCCCCACCTCTCTCTCTCTCTCTCTCCACTCTATCGTTAATTCTCCCTTTCCCCTCTAGCACTGTAATTCCTTAGGCCGATGCTTTCTCTAGGGAGGTGTGCTACCCATTTCCCTCAGTTCCTGAAATTCTCAAAGTATTTCAGTGTGTGTGTGTGTGTGTGTGTGTGTGTGTGTGTATGTCTCACTCCTCTCTCTCTACATATTTCTCATTTTCTCTCCTTCTCTCTCTCTGTCTCTCGCTCTCCATCTCTGAGTCATGGGAAACTGCGTTGTTTGCCACCAGACATATCAACCTCTCACCCTTAAATTTGTCTCTCCTTTTTTACTAGCCCTGTTTACTTACTACGTAGTTTCTTCTTTTCCTGCTATGATTTCCTCTGTATGTGTGTGTGTGTGTGTGTCTGTGTCAGTTTATTAGTGTGTGTGTGTGTGTGTGTGTGTGTGTGTGTGTGTGTGTGTGTGTGTGTGTCTGTGTCAGTCTGTTAGTGTGTGCTTGTGTGTGTCACGCATGAAGTACTACATCTCCAGACTGATTGCATTGGGCTTGGCTCAGATCCAAATTAAACAAGCAGCAGCTAATACCCCCCCCCCCCCCCCCTCCTCCCTCAAACTCACACACACACACACACACACACACACACCACCCTCCTCCACGTTCTCTTCACTTCTGTCTACTTTCCTTCTCCATTTAACTCATATCATTCTGGCCG
>CM030176.1:8989040-9014040 GCA_017639675.1 Aplochiton taeniatus
CGTCCAGGCCTTGTGGACTGACAATAAAACAATGTGTCCTGCGGGCGCAAGGGCTCGTTTACGACCATTTTAAAAGAGATGGGGGTACATAAATAAGATGCTGGCAGGCCTAAAAGGGCCGCGTAGATATGCACGTGGCCACGACTCAACCTCCCAAATGGACAGGACGGCCCATCAGCCTGAGTGAAGAGGCGACGGTGAGGGCGCTGCGATGTACGATGTGTCTCAGAGCGCAGTGCTAAACGCTGTCCGTCATCTGTAGGCACTGACTGACGGCATGCACCACTTGGGCGCAATACATTGTCATGATCTAGTACAGGCGTGGGATTTTTACAGCCACTAGACGGCTTCGAGCCTCGCGGGAGAGAAAGGGCATGTTTCTGTGCGTGTGTGCGTGTCAGAACGTGGCGTGTTTGATGCGTTGGGCCCATGCGTTGGCCGTCACAGCGAGGGGTTTCCTTGCTTTGTTCACCAGGTATTGACACACGCAAGGCCTGGCGCGTTCCTATTTTGAAACTCTCAGTAGGCAGCTTCCATGCATTGTGGAGGAGGTTTCCCTGACTCCGCCCCTTCTCCTCTCTATCTATCTGCCCTGTCATCCATTCTCCCTGCTTTCACCACTTTGCTACTCTGAACACCGCTCCCCCACTCTTTACTCTTCTCTCTCTCTCTCTCTCTCTCTCTCTCTCTCTATATATTTATTTCTCTCTCGCTCTCTTTATCAGGTTCAGGTCAGTCCATTGTCTGCTGTATCCAGAGACTCCTTGGTGTCCCCGTTGAAGGGCTGACCAATACCGGCCCAGACCAGAGACGTGGATCAACGGAGGAGCAGGGGGGGGGGGGTCGTTTGTCAGCCAGGAGCGTTCTTTTCTTACTTTCCTCATTGACTTTGAAATCTCAGATCTAGTGAATGTCTGAATTGTTCAAGACTCTTTGCTTGGTGCGTCACGTCTTCATAAACCTTTCCCCCTGCAGTGAAAATGGTTGTTTTTAACAGCCATTAGGGGGTCAAAGCAGCCTGACCAAGTGAAGCAGCTTGTGTATGGCTCTCCTGACCTGTGTCACTCGATGACATCCACCTTTGACCCTGTGACCCTGTAAATGGTTGCCGGGCGGACAAGAGGTCAGATTCGTGGTGTGGCGGGAAGAGAAGGGGAGCAATGCACCAGGGTTTGGGAATGTAGTTTGGAAACTCTATCTCTGTCTCTCACATTACAATATCCTGTAAGATGGCTCTTCCTAAACTGATGTTTTGGAATATGGACTTTATGAAGCCAGGTCACAACAAAAGAACAAAGGAAGTAGAATAAAAGGATGGGAGGCAGAGCAAATAATCTAGATAGCCATTATCAATGTTGTATAATGGTTTGACCAATATTTCTGGTGTAAATTCTTTTAAAGTAGCAACTTATGAATTCTTAACAGTATTCAGTTCAGTATTATTAGCATTTACTATTAACCACTACTAACCACTTTTTTGAAGACCTCATGCACTTTTATACCATTTCACTGCTGACATCAGCAAGTCAAATTCTGAGGTATCAAGATTAAGAAATATGTTCTTCTTCATGAATTCGTGTTTAATGAGTAAAACAGATATAACAAGTTTATGCTGCATTTCTCAACAATGTTATGTAGTAGTAGTGTAAGTATTAATGTGCATCATTACATCAAATCATATTCTTTTTTTTTTTTGAAAAATCCTGTTTGGGGTGATGTTTATGTTTTTGTCAGGTTACTGTGACCTACCATAAGACTCATATTGAGTCCGATTTTATGTACTTGGGTTTGAATAGAAGCAGCTGTTTTTAACTGTTCCTCTTATGAACCTAGCATGAAGAAACACCTTAAAGGATGAATGTCTGTTGAGAACCACTGCCACCCAGCAGTGCATTGTGTGTTCTCCAGTATCTGGAGTCTAAATAGCAATCATTGTTGAGATAATAAACGTTGTTTTGAAAAAGTATGCGATTCCTTAGTGATTGAAAAAGCACATTGTTTTTAGTTTTTCAACGGCAACTTTGTTGGCCGTTGATAAATGAAGGGCTTAGTTGGACTCTCCTCTGAACCTTAACCTCTTGACATTGTTTATGTACCCTGCGGGCTCCTGTTCCACACACACACGCACGCACACAGACGACTAACCTAACCAAGCTCTCCACATGTCTCTGGCAAGATAAAGGCAGACCGTTGACTGTGAGAACCTTGTGAACCTTATTCTTATCAGTTGTTTATCGAACCTTGTGAACCTTATTCTTATCAGTTATTTATCGAATTTAAAGCTCTGCTAATTCTTCGGTCTCATAAACATAGTTTAGATTTGACAGTTGCTTCCCACTGATCCTCCTAGAGGACTGTACGCCAGGAGTTTCCATCTTCATATTTAGTCATGGGGTTCACTGGCGGTGAGTGATTTTGTGTAGTTGTGTGAAACATCCTTACTCTATCCTGCTGTGGCTCACGGTTCCACGGGGAGCACTTGCAGAGAAGCGCGCACACACACACACACACACACACACACACAGATACGCAGAGAGAGAAGGCCAACGCAAAGGCACTGGTGTTGATGTGTGAGTTTGTTCTAGGTGAGTAAATTGCAAATAAGAGGCACAATACCGCCATCTGCAGTCTCTTTTCACCGTTACAGGAAGAGAGAAACCTAGTCCTAGTTCTCTTCCAGCACCTGTAGAATCTTGGTTACAGATTAGGAACAGAAAACCCACAGGCACGCACACGCACGCACACACACAAACAGAAATCATTCTAGAGGACTCGGTTAAAGTTTGCTTTAATTCCTTTTTTTAAAACATTGACTCCAGGCTGAATGATATTATCACCACAGTTTGTACATGTACATCATTATTATTTTAGTAAAATCATCAGAAAATCAAAACAGCAATAGAAAACATAAGACGTCAACCGTACCTGGGACAATTGTATAAGAAATGCTTCCAAATACAGCCCGCTGTGTCAGCTGGGCCAGGTTGGGACGTTAAAGACAATACCATTGGTTCGTCAGTGGTACGCAGGCTGAGTCAAGTCATCTCCAACTACTGGAAAGGATTTCAAGTGCAATTTAGGCCCAGGTCTGAAGACTACACTGGAATACTGTTCCATCAAAAATGATGCAAAGCAAGACCGTCGTTCACCACTGACAAAGGAAATAAAACTGTAACACTGCTTTTGCCTTCGTTGTCCTACAAAAAAGAGCTAGCTATCGTTAAATCTTTTAAGTTTTGTTTTTAAAAGACAAGAGAAAAATAAGAACATATCGTGATATGAAGTGTTTCAAAGAGTTTTCAAAAAAACATCATGAAAGGCAATTAATCAGTCCCTTTTTCAGCAGATCATTTTTCTTTCTTCTTATTTTTTTTGCCCCACATCATGCAATCACTGTAATAATACACTGTAGGTAGCATTGTTATGGTGACCTGATGAACAGCTTGTTAAATTAGTAAAATCACACAACTACCATTGTCTCAATGTTATGAGAAGTGGTCATTGGATAATTAAAAACAAACGGTGGTTATTTTCCAACACTGTAAGTGAATAGTGGTCGAATAGAAGTTTGAATATTACGTACTACACACCCTATCTCCTTTGCTAGGCATTCCTCTACTCAATAATATACAGCACCCAGAATGCACCTTTGCCAGTGTAACCTCTCAGAAGCGAGGGTGTGCACTGTGTGGGTAGTTCAGTCTAACTGGTGTGCGGGTGTGTGTGTATGTGTGTGTGTACCTACACAGGACAACAGAATCATGGAATGATAATAGATATGTGTTTCTTGGTGTAAATACGTGTGCGTGTTTGCTGTGATGAAGTGAGGGGGGCCAGGTAGCACTGGGGCCCTGCCTTTTAAGTGACAAGGCCTGCGTCGCCCACACACCCCCTCCCACTGACCGACGTAGTTGCACACACTGACACGGAGATACAGCACCACTAGCCAATCGCATAGCGGAGTGATGTAACGTCAACACGCCACTAACCAATCACACTGCAGTGCTGATTACACACAAGAGAGTCACAACAAGATTATTTTACACTTTACAGACTAAAGAGAGGGAGAGAATCGTCGGCAGTGTCCCCATAAAGCACCCTTTTACAGCAACACGTGTTTTCCCTTTCTTCTTTTTTTTCTCTCTTTTTTTTTGTCTCCCACGGTTACCCCGAAAAGCAATTGTGCTTCTGAGAGAAAGGAAAAAAAAACGAAAGACTTCCCAGTTGAGAGAGGTCACGATGTTTGAACCCTGACCTTGTGACCGTACTCCCGTGTCCCCAGAGGGCACGCTGAGGTCAGTGGGAACCAGGGACAAAAGGATCCACAGCAGCGTGAAAGAGAGGGGTCCGATTTGTAGTTGGTCACGGTCCCCCCCTCTTCAATATCAGCACTGAGAGATAAAACGTAAAGCATAACAATAAAATACATTTAAGGGTCCTCACAGCCTTTCCTCACAGGCCGCAGACTGCGATTGAGACGAGGGGAGAGTCCCTCATCCCTCACAGTTCCACTCCACGGCCCATGTTTGGCTCACTCACTGTCGTGGCTGTTGACCCATCGTCTACTTCATTTTTTCGGTCCATCCTTACCTTCGCTTCCGTCCACGAGGAGGAAGAAATGCCCACTCTTTTTATTTGGAGAAAAAAAAAGATCCACTTGCAGGTGAGTTTCCCCTTTTATCTGACGATATGGAGGCAGTAAGAGAGAACAGTGTCAGGCATCCCTCATTATTCCGAGTTATTTGGCACAAGGTGAGCGCTCCAATGTCCATTCTCTTGCTCATTTCCCGCATGCCCCGTTTTGGGAATGCTTCTGGTCTGTATGCGCTGCCAGAACGCTCAGAGTTCCACAATTCGCTGCAGTGGAGTTTATGACTTACGTTACCAAACTATGTGCGCATGTAAGAAGCACACATGTAGATTTCGACATATTGAGAGCACATTATTCAAGTTATAAGTTCTAGCTAGACAGCATTATTTTGTTATACAGAACATATACCAGAACTGTCAGTTGAATTTCTATCTACACTGTCTGACAGAGGGATAAGCTGTCATTGCAACATGGCTTTCTGATTCACTGGCTCATCACTTAGTTATACAGGACAGATTTGTTGTGTGTGTGTGTGGGTTTGTGTGTGTGTTTGTGTCAATAGTGTCAGTTTCATGACATGCAGTATACTTAAACGCACCATCATATCACCATAATGGTTCTAGATTCATTCTTTCTCATATCAAAATGAAACGCACACGTGTTTAATATTTACAGGGCTGTACAACTTGAATGTGGTTGTGTATTTATCTGCCAGCAAAGTGAGCCTCTGTGTGTATGAGTGTCTGGGTGTGTGAGTGTGGGTAGAATATTCACTTGTTAGAATAAAAGGGTTTTGCTTAGTGTAATGCCCATAGTTTCCACCGAAGGGCGCTGTGCTTGGGTAAATGGACACGTGAAAAGGCTCCAGTTTCCGCAGAGGAAGAATGGAAACTTCACTGAAAATGCATTGGCTGGTCCCTAGCGAGTGGTTTAACCTATGGGTGGCCTGTTACAATAAGGGGGCGGGCTCTAGTGAGCTAGGGGGTTCTTTCCTGGGATCCAAAGAGAAGGAATGCTGATCGAGAAAGGATTTTCCTACCATTCCTAGATCTGCACTCCTAGTCTGAGGTTAGACGTTGACGCTGACCTTTGCTGTGGTGCCGGTCAGGTCCCGTGAGGTTATCTCTGGGTTGTGGGGGATTTCAGTGGATAGGAGGTAACAGTTCCTAGCGGTTCGGGACCAGTGTTGGGCCTGGGTGGTTCTTGTTCTTGCGTGCAGGGTCCCTGTTGAACTGTCAAACTGTTGTTGGTGGTTCTGCGAGACTCTGAGATGGTTCTGGTGCCCGCTAACCCAGCGGACTCATTGGTCCACTATGAGGCCGGGGGTTCTTCGGGGGGGGGGGGTTCTGAGGGGGGGGGGGGGGGGGGGGGTTCTGAGGCGGTCGTGGTCTTTAGTGTACGGAGGACTGTGGTCGGGCGGTAGCGTGAGGCCGGTTGGCCGGGTCCAGTTGGTCGTTGGGGACAGAGCGGCGGTTCTGGGCCGGGTGACTGGTGGCAAGATATTTAGCTCTCATACTCGAGGTGTACTGGAGGGAGAGAGATAAACAAAAAGGGAGTGGGGGGGCGGGAGGAAAAGAAAAGGATGGAGAAAAACAGAGAGAACGGCAAGAACAACCAGAGCAGGAAGGGGAGAAAAGAGACACGGAGAGGAAAGAAAGACAGTGAGGCCGGGACAGAGGAGAGAGAGCGAGAAGGAGTAGATGAATCACAGGACAGAAAAGAGGGGAGAGAAGAAAAAAAACACAACGTGAGTAGTCCTTTAACATTGACCCACCGAGTCGTCCAAGAGCGAGACAAAAGCACGGGAGGGTAGGTCACACGATCTAGCCCTGCATCGACTAAATCAAGCAACAGAAACACGTGACATACTAACACTACGCTAGATAGAACAAGATTCAAAAAAGACAGAGAGAGTGAGAGGTGGAGAGAGTCAAACAGAGTGAGAACATGAGAGTATTTCTTTTTCCTAGTGACAGTGTGACAAGTGAGGCGAACACACACGCACACGCACACACACACACGGGTAGAAGAAATCCTTCCACCAGTCATTTGGACAGCCAGGGGGTTGATTGACGGCAATCGTCATGACACCACTTGATTAGCCAAGGACCTTGGAAGGTGTTATTGTGTCAGGGGTCCTTTGGTAGTTAGTGCTCTACTTCTGATGTACAAGGTTGGTTAGCCTGGTATGAGTTAGTGATCACTGGTGAGAAGCTACCTACAGCAGTTAGCTACAGACAGGGGGCTGCCTCTTCATTCCACAGTTCTTCTATGGAAACAGAAGCAAACAAGATAGCCTCCCCCCAAGTAACTACTAAGTACCCGTGGCGACCATTTTGGTGGTTGCTATGGCTACGGAGAGAGCCGTGGGAGAGCTGTAATCTGGTGGGAGAACGTTGAACGGTCGTCTATAGTCACGACAGTGAGGGGGCACAGATACAGTGAACACATGCACCTAAAGCAGAGGACAAACACATAGACACACTATGGGGACAGGGGAGGAAGAGGGGGGTGGGAGGAGGAACTCTAGAAGCTCGAGCTGCCATTTCCTGGGTGGGTGGGGGGTGGGGGGGACACTTATAGGGATCAGACCTGCATAGGGAGTCACCGGCAGGTGACACGCAGCGCTGAGACTGTCCAGAGGGCTGTGCAGGGGGAACGATGTGAAATGTTCAATCGTCATTCTGGTAAGGTTTTGGAGCCCAGTCCACCACACCGTAGCCCCGAAATCACAATTTTGATGTGCACGTATACTTCTAGAACTACTGTATGCAAACACAAGCCACAGCTAAGGGGACAGCTGACTCCTCATTTCAGATGACCCCCCACCCCCCAGGCAGATTGGACCCGCTCGGCAATACAATGGAAACTTCAGCTGTTTTGCTTGACATTGGAGTGCATTTCCGGACGCACTTTTTTTGCGAGCTCACTTCAAAGACAAAAGCGTCTCTCCCAGCCGCCCAGGTCAGAACTACAACTCCCATGTGCCCGGGAACTACAACTCACCACATACCAACTAACCAGGGTTTTACATCAGAATTAGAGAACAACAACACTGCAGGGACTCGGACGAGAGGATCGCTTTGGTTTTCAAGTTCTGCTAGCAACGACTCCCTTTCTTTTCTGTTTTTTTTAAACTCCCTTTTCCCAGGCTGCCAAAATGACCTCATCCAAGGTGATCGCCTCCAAGGCGATCAGAGTGAACAACTTGCAGTAGGACAGGGATAGGAGAGTACGTTCCAATATCCACACCTATGCACTACAATCAATAGGCTAGGTTGAATAATATCAACCCCATTTTTACGGTCCCAAACAGACTTTCATCTCTGTAAAGGTGTATCGTTTTGTCTCCGTGTCGGAAGCAGCAGTGTGGGTATTGGGACGTAGCCGGAGGAGAGTGTGTACTAGAAAGTGTGCACTTACAGAGGGTGGAGGGGACTCCCTGCCAATCAGGGGGGTGTTCTCACACCGAGGGTTCTGAAAGTTAGCGTTCTGGCTCCTGCATTATAGAACGAGAGGTTACTGCATGTGGCCACCCTGTGGTGAGCCCTCAGAGAGCACGGTCAGTCAGTTTGGTTGATCTACTGTCGGCCCTACAGCCACCTTGAATGCATTAATTTACCTGAAGTCAGTATCATGGACGGTACCTCTAAGCTCCACAGAAATAAAGAAATCTGGGTTTTACTAAAGTTTAGCTATCCACAACCCATAAGTAAATCGTTGAATTAAGGGAATGTCTTGTAAAGATGAATTCACGTTTACAAGTTACTACGTTCGAACAAGCAAACAGTGACAGTTCTGTGGCTAGCAGGCAACGGCAATGTGGGAATTAGCAGAGTCAGAAAAATAAATATTTGGATAAAGTTTCACAAAGAATTAAAGCTACTGTAGGTAACTATTTTGTATTAACGTATTCTCAATACATTTCTTATGATTGCACATTGTAATGTCTATGGGCGACTGAAAAAATCGCGGTTGAGACCAATCCTCTTGAAGTCTCAATACTCAATATTAATTTTCGCTTTACGGCACAAGGAAGTATATAACCAAATCAGAAAGATTTATTTTGGCGGCTTCATGGTCGTTGAACGTGTTCGCGAATGCAGAAAGATGCACGTCTTCTTTGCGACAGTTAGCTAAAATTACACCAATGAAATGGTAGGGTGTGCCAAAATCACCTCCTATAGAAAGTTACAAATAGTAGCTTTAAATATCAAAATATAATCTCACTCAGTAATTTCCAAGTAGCCAAAATATAGGGTTCTATAGGCTATGCTTGATTATTCTGAGCTACTCTTTTAAAGCCAGAATGCAGTAGCTTCTGTCTCAATGCTTACTGTGAATGTTTATGTGCCCCATGAAAAGGCCTATACAGTATTAGCCTAACCAGTAGGCTACAACAGCCTTGCAAGCCAAACTACATTCAACATGCAACGTGCAATCTGGGCAGTAATGCAAGAAATGCAAAAATGCAGGAATGTTTTAAATGCAAGAAAATGAATGTGTCTATCATTTCCTTTATTGTCACAGTAATGTGTGAGCGTGTCTGCTAAGTTTCTACATTAGCAATTAGCTAGCGACGGGTGTGCTGAACATAAAGGGCTAGTAACATTTCTTACAGGTGGGTAAGCTCATTTTAGCAGTTGACTATAGTTTATGCTAACCTAGTACTTGCAACAGGCAGTAGCGAGCATTGCTGATAGTCTATTCGTCGCGGGAAGGCTTTACTGCGCTAACAGCGATCTTACGGCAGGCAGTGTATGGTTTCTGCTACTGACTAGCCAGTGGTGGGTGCTAACTCACATGTACTCAGTGACGGGGGCATTGCTGACAGTGTGGGCCGTAGCGGGCAGGCTAGCTTCGCTACCATAGCTGGAGCCACAGCTGTAGAGACTGGGCATGTGAACGCGGTACAGGTTATCGTGCACGCCGCCCCGCGACCCATGGATGCCAGACTCTTCCTCTCCGTCTTCCTCATCCGTCCTTCATTGGCCAGGGCGAGGGGTGGGCGAGGGGGTGGGCGTGGGGTGGGAGAGAGGGTGGGGGAGAGGGGAGGTAGATCCGAGAGAGACAACAAGAGTGAAAACAGGTGGCAGAAGAGGTTGGGTTGGTGAGGAAGGGTAAAGTCAGACGCATGGAGTCCAACAGTAGAAAACTATACTAAGGAGAGCGATGTCACCCTGGCCGCAACATCTACTTATCCACTGTTGAAGGCTATTCAATCCAGTGCAGCCCAAAAGCTCTGTAGTAACATTAGTCCTTACCAAAGAGAGCTGTAAGAGGCTAAAACGACACCTATCCATCATAAATCCATTACGTTGTTTCACAATTTGCACTTAAGCTGCTCTCCAAACCCTTCCATAACAGATATATCATAGTACTTATTGTCCTCATGAAGTTCATATTGAAACTCATGATCAGGAAATTTACAGCAAACAGTAAATTGACTGTAGTATCCAGTTCATACTTTCTAAATCATGCAGTTCAGTGTATACGATGGAAATATAATAAAATAAAAACATGAAAAGTTCTTGAACAAAGAAATTCAGCGGTGCAAACTTATGTTTAAACCATAAAGTGATACTTAACAAAATAAGAACGACCCGCAACATAAAATAATGAGGTATCAGAGATGTGCTGATTTGGAAGTCTTTGGATGTTGGTCAGGAATCAGAGGACATTCACCTACTCCCTGATTCTAGTACCAGGTTGAACTCTGACCCTTTCAATAGGCTGGGTCATCAAACAATAGGTGTCTGTAAATATAGCAGTCAAACTAAATTCCACTGATATACTTACATATACTGGCATAATTGTAGTTTATTACGAAACCGCTGTACTCAAATGCGGATGTTTCTAGGTGCCATAATTATCCATACAGAACGTCCATATAAAGTCAAGTCTATAAAGGACTCCTCCGCTAGGATGTCATGACATTAACCTTTTTCAATAAATCTCAATCATATTCTTCCTTTTTTACTTAGTGGAATTATATTGGACGTGTGCATCAATAGCATGAGTTCCACAATGTCTAAGTAAAAGCGGAACTGACCAACTGCACATAGACATAAGACATGGCCTTGATATGTCAACCGAGTAATGACTAAAAGAGTAAGGTTTCAGAGAGTATTCAAACCAGGCCATTGAAAGACAGCTCAATCAAGGATAGCACTACCTCCCTTGGCCAGCAGAGGGGAGTGTTTCTACTGAACACGAACTCGGCAGGTCCTTACTACTAGACTGGAAGTAATGTGGCAGAAGGCACTTTATCGTGTTTGCAACATAAATACCACTGGCCAACAACAGAAAAGTGCAATATCAAAAAAGAGTTGCGGGTCAGAAGTTTGCCAGGATGAAAAAAAATACAAAAGCATATATGTAATTGGTATTGATGCAGAATTTGGTAGGGAAAGTGTAACACACACATTTACAACAACAGAAATACCCTTCTCTAATGAAAACCTCTAACAAATATAACAAGAAAATAAACAACAAATGTGCTTCGGTTTTCTTAAGGTCTTTTTTTACTTTTAGCTATTGCAACTTAAAGCAGATTTAAAATCACCTCAATCCTTGCTCTCGATACGGCCAATCATATTTATCAATCAGATCTACTGTGAAAATGGGAAGCCCAGGAAGTTTCCAAATCAGAACAGGGAGCGGAGGAGGGGAGGAAGGGAAGGAACAAAAGGAGGGGGGAACAAAAAAACCCACAACAGACAATCTAACACTCAACGTTGTCCGGACAATCCATGGATGAAGAAAGAAAACAGTGCACACACGTGCACACAGACAGACAGAAAGGCAGGCAGGCACACAGACACACAGACCGACAGACAGAGACTTAGAGATAGATGAGAGTTTAGAGGTAGGATAGAAAGATAGAAACAGACAGACTTACAGACAAGCAGATAGATGGATAGACATAGATATAGATAGATAAATAGATAGGCGGATAGGCATAGATATAGATATAGATAAACAAACAGATGGACTGACACACACTCAGTAAGAAACATAGGCAGACACAAACAGTGCACAGACATGCAGACACATCAGAGAGAAACTACAAAATAGAATCCTTCTATGCATGGAGACTGGTTTCAGGGCATATATCCCATTCATTCCTGTGGTCGACTGGAGTGAATCAGTTAGTGGATGAAAGAATGAAGAGCTGATTAGTTCTCAGTGGTTAGTAAGGTCTGGGTGTTGTGTGTGTGTGTGTGTGTGTGTGTGTGTGTGTGTGTGTGTGTGTGTGTGTGTGTGTGTGTGTGTGTGTGTGTGTGTGCGCGCGCGTTACCTCTTGCTCGGCCAGGTGTGTGGCACGCTGCAGACGATGGAGGAGAACATGAGCGCCGTGACGAAGGAGAAGAGCACCAGGTAGATCAGGCCCTCCACCCCGTCATAGCACAGGCCTGTCAGCGCCTGCACGTAGTCCTGGAGACACGGTGGGGGGAGAGAGAGAGAGGGGGGGGGCAGAGGTAGAGGGAGGAAGAGACGGCCAGAGGGTGAGTCGGGTCGTCTGCTTAGGGAGACCGGCGCTGCAGAGGAGAGGAGCTGTCGGCGGCGGCAACAGCAGCAGGGACATGCTGGTTGGCTGGTGGGGTGTTCGAGAGCTCCCTTCAGAACATACTCATCGTCGACGCTAGTCACGATCCATCATAGCCGCGTACACACGCGCACACACTCCAACGCACACACACTCCAACGCACATAGTACGTCCTCTCTCACACGTTCTCTCCACCTCCTTCATTGTCCTCCCTTCTTTCTTGCGAAAATGACATAAAGGCACCATATCATCTCCTACGCTTGGAACTAAAATGGCTGACGTTTGTCTTTATTCTCTCTCACACGGCTCTTAAGCCATCTTGAACAGTGTGTGTCTGTAGCAGGGAAAGCGAAAAGTTTATGTGTGTGTTTGTCTGTGCGCTGGTGTGTGTGTTTGTGTTTGCATTTGCAAGAGAGAGAGAGAGAAAAACACTAGTATCTAGTATCATCTATAAAAGATGAACACACATATTCAATGTGTTGTCTTTGTGGGTCACACTTAAGCTGGGAGGAGAAACTTTCCCACGCACACACTCTCCCAGACCTCAACTGCCTCAATTCCTGCTAGGGATTTTTTTCTCCCAAGTGGACACACACACACACACACACACACACACACACACACACACACACACACACACACACACACACACACACACACACACACACACACACAGTGACTCACCATGTGTAGGCTGCGACAGTCAACGAGTGCTGTTAGCTGGTGGAGACCAACCTCAGTGGAGTTCAGTACTGACTGGATTTGATCCAGACTCCCCTGTGGCCGAAGGACAAGATGTAATCACACACTCAAACAGGTCATTTGGCAAATACAGTAGCCTTGCACATATCACACACTGTGATAGGAAACACACACACACACACACACACACACACACACACACACACACACACACACACCTTGGTGTTGGGGTAATCCCGTGTAGCAGATCTCAGTAATTCCGCCACGTCATCCTGCATCTCGACCAGTGCTTTGTGGCTCCCAGACAGCCTCTGTGAATCGCAATAATTTTTTTTCAATTGCAAATGTTGGGAAGGGTTTCATTAGGGTTTCAAATCCTTTGAGCAGAAAAGGAGGGTACCTGCTGGAAGGGGTTAACTTGGCCCGTGCTGCACCTCAGGTAATACTGCAAGATATCTGTCAATATAACACATTGTGTACAGTTTGTTAATGGGTATCAGTAACATATTGATAAAAAGGAAAATCTTTGTATCAAACAGCGTGCTGTAGTTACCTAGTAGTTACCACTGGTCTGTTTGAAATCTGCAAAACAGACTTTTTAAAGAGTACCTATTGGTGCATGTATGCCTGTGAGGGATAGTTAACGGTGGTACTGAGGCGGGACTGAGCGTGTGTGTGAGTGTGCGCCACTAAAACAGCATCTGGTCTCCTGAGCCAACAGACCGAGCGGAAAGAACCGATAAACAGATAATAACAAAAAGAACGGGACTCATTTGGTGAGCACAGCCACAGGAAGAGAAGAGAGAACGAAGGAGACAGAGAGAAAGAAAGATTCCAATCTAAATTAAACAGACAAAGATCAGGCTCTGAATCCTCATTCTGGAAGGGAGAGATGCTAGAGAAGGGCTGATGAATCTGAGCGCTCAGCAGGAAACTGTCAATCAAAGAGACTACCCTTAGACACACACACACTCAATCAAAGCTAGTTCTCAGAATAGAAAAACAATGTGAGGGGGTCAAGGTTGGCCTGACAGAGATTCCCAGAGGGCCATCTTAGACGGACAGCTAGCTAGTCTCCATCCACCCAGAGGCATTGACTGCTGGTGACTTGAAAATCACACTTTAAAAATATCCTCTCCACTTCAGGGTGAATACCTTGGTCGATGACGGCATTCTCCTTGGTTACCCTGGTGATGTAGGTATCCGGGGAGAAGCAGAAATCGCTGGCTGTCTGTAAGGTTTTAAAAGCATGAGCGTAAGACTGCCCGACAACCGCCGGGCAGAGCCAAGACCACATCCAGAAAATGACATCATGCTGGCGGACAATGCTGCAGTGTGTTGCCATGGTAACACTCACCGCGGCGACAGCCAGTTCCTGACCGAGAGAGACCCAGCTGATGACGAGAGTCAGGACCCCCAGAAAACATACCCTGTTACACACACAGACACACACACACACACACACACACACACACACACACACACACACACACACACACAGCCATGGGACACAACAGACACAAAATATATGGGAAAACATGAAACACACACCACACAGAAAGTGTCTATTTGTGTGTTTGTGTAGGTGTTTACATCAACTGTAAAGCAGAAAGGCTCGAGGGGGAGTCGAGCACGTGCACTACCTCACACTCCCTCAATAACAGCGCACGTTATAGCATCGTCCTCCCCTGCACACTATAGTGGTGTGCACATTGAGCTACACACATTCTTTAACACTGTAGCAACGGCAAGTCTCCCTGGGAACCGGGGGAGGGTTTAAAGCTGCCATGTGACACCAGCCATCCAATCAGTGTGTGTTTACAGGCGTCATGTGAGGAGACCCACCCAATCAGAGTGCCTTTAGAGTTGCGGATCAGGCCGAAGAGCACCAGCAGACAGATGAGCACATCAAACAGGAGCAGAGCCAGGTATGCAAGCCACCTGCCAATACAAATCCCAAAAAATAAATCACACATTAAACATCTTACATTTGTAAAAATGCACATGAAACACAATTACAAAAACACAAAAAAAGACTAAAAGAGGTCTCTTATAAAACTGTAATAATCTGAACCAGTCAAAGGCTTTAGTAACTAAAGTTTAGTTAGATAACATCTCAGTGTTAAAAATAACTGGCTCTGTCTAATACTACCTGCTTAGTATTTGTTTATATGGTCGATAAACCAATCAGCACTAGCTGAACATATTAGAGTGCTCACTGAGAAATAGTTACTGACTAGACGGCAGCAGAAAAAACAGCCTCCTACAATTAACCGTCTCAGGGATCCGACGACCCATATGGACCAGTAACATAAAGCTTCATTGACCACTACCAGTATAAGTGGACAAGTAAGACAAAGAGGTACTGACCAGTACCAGTATGAGATGACCCATATGAACCAGTAACATGAAGAGGTACCGACCAGTACCAGCATGAGGTTGACCCATATGAACCAGTAATATGAAGAGGTACTGACCGGTACCAGTATGAGATGACCCATATGAACCAGTAACATGAAGAGGTACTGACCGGTACCAGTCGAAGGTCTCTGTCTTGCGGGCCAGGTCCTCCAGGGAGATGTCGGTGTTGCTCCAGAAAGGGATGTCCACCATCAGCCTGACCAGCTCGTCCAGCTGGCCCTGGAGCTTCTGCACGATGGACACGTAGTCCGTCTGCTCCTGGTAGGAGGTCTCCAGCTGCACCAGGCCCTCCTCCACCGTCTGGTTCAGCGCCAGGGCATTCTCTGACACCTGGAAGCCGCGCAAACACACGCACACACGCACGCAACACACGCATTTAGCAAGTTTTGATGTTGATCACTGTGGGTGTCAAAAGCTAAGGTAAAGCACACCGAAGACAAACACACACACAGACACACTGCGGGGTTACTCACCAGTTTCTCCACCCCTGCCACCGTGCGGTTGGCATGACGCAGAGAGTAGGCCAGGCGATTGGCGCCGTCGCTGGACTCGCCGTTGCCATAGAAACCCACCGCGATACCAGCACTGTGCGGGGAACAGAGAGGAGAGGTTGAAAGGGAGCGTTACATCATGAGCTGACTTCAAAAGTCTATGCTCACATTGGTTTAGAAGCAAAGGCTGAGCCCATGCACAACCAGCTAAATCCCACGTGAGGATGACAGAGGTGTAGTTCTCTCTCTTCACCACCGAGAGGCAGAGTGGAGAACCACCTCTTGGTATCGTCTCACGCCCCCACCACCACACACACACACACACACACTCTCTGACAGTCCGAACAATAGCCAGGGCGCCAGACCGCACATAATGGGATCCTTCTGCAGCGTTGCACTCGCACATATGCCTCCGTTATCAGGGGTTGTATCCCTGCAGCCTCAGTCCCAGCTATGTTACCCCCTTCACACCCCCAAAACTCATAACCCGTCCTTTCCTTTCCCATCTCAACCCCCCTCGCCTTCTCCTCTCCCACGTACACACACACACACACACACACACACACACACACACACACACACACACACACACACACACACACACACAGACACACACACACACGACTGACCTCATTTTCCCCTCAATTCCCCCTCCCCCGTGCTCCGCTTTTCTCACACTCACATACCCTTCCCATGCCCCCCCCCTCTCCCGATCTCTCTTAGGCTTGTGTGTGTGTGTGTGTGTGTGTGTGTGTGTGTGTGTGTGTGTGTGTGTCATACTGAAGATGTTCCTCTATAGACTAACTGCCCGACGCATTTTGTGCAGAGAATTTATAGGCATCATTACGGCACTTTATTCTAGCTCATTAGCTAGAGTACCCCCTTGTAACAGGCTCTGTGTGTGTGTGTGTGTGTGTGTGTGTGTGTGTGTGTGTGTGTGTGTGTGTGTGTGTGTAGACTGTTTAATCAGACATCAAACATTTGAAATGAATGAAAGCCAAAAGAAAAGAGGCTCAATGTGAAATGACTACGAACAATGGCGGGGGCATTTCTTCCTTTTGCGTGTCGGCGATGTCTAACAATTTTCCGTGGAACAATTTTCTGTAGCTTTCTCGGCTCCACAACAAGAGCCCAGCCTAAAGCGGGGAGCCGAGACGAACAAGGGAGTCAAGAGCAATGTGGCTGCCAGTGTTTTACATGGGTTGGACTCAGAGCACGAGTATGTACATGAACCAGGTTTGGTGCAGAAACAGGAGTTGTCTGATCGCTCCCTCCGCTGGGTAGGACCCCCCCCCCCCTTACGGATTGATCTCACTGTTGAGATAATACCGGCTGCTCCTACATGGGGATTTCACAACTTTATCCCCCGTCAGCTTACAGGAGACAGCGGGAGGGAGACGTCGAGGTGAACGGAGAGTTCAAAACGTCACGTGACGGAAACGTGTGCGTGTGCGTTTGGGCTTAGAATGGGGGAACTGAGACAGTTTGAGAGCGCAGGATGTCGAAATCGTCTCTTTGCCTCTTAGGAGGCCTCGCAGTGCCCGGCCACACAGACAATAGACCATTATAACTTTGGCGCATGCACGCACACACACACGCGCACACACACACACACACACAGCTACTATATCAGCAGAGAGGGTTGTTATTTGATTTAAGCAGACCCTTACTGTCCAGCGTGACTCTAATTCAGTCCGATGGCCTTGTTGAAGCTCTGGATAAAGCTCTGATTGTGCTGCACTTGATCCTTAGGGTCAGGGCTTCATGCAGCACACCCTGCCTTCTGAACACTCAGTGGGGCCGTGCAGACAGACAGACAGACAGACAGACAGACAGACAGACAGACAGACAGACAGACAGACAGACAGACAGACAGCAATCACCAGGCAATGGGAGAGCCAGCTCAGGAATAAGCCTATCAACCGTCTTCCCCCTTCCCACTCCACTCCATTGTTGTGGGGTAAAGCTTGGCATTGAAGGACGGCATGAATGTCCGGGGTGGAGGTTGGCTGGGGGGGTGGAGGATGGCTGGGGGGGTGGAGGATGGGTGGGGGTGGGGGTGGAGGATGGGTGGAGGTCTGGTGGTGGTGGGGAGGTGGAGGGGGGCGGGGGCTGGTGCCCTCCAAACCTATCAATCTGCTCGTATTGACCCTCCTAGGTTTTGTCACAGCAAAAATGATTGACCTTCTCTTTTATTAATATACAATGTGGCTCAATTGGCCCTGATGATTTCTTTCTTTCTCTGTCTCGGAAACCTGTACCTACATACAAACCCAGGGAAGGTTTCCTCTCGGGGTCCTCCGAGAACATGGGATCAAATATTCAAACGCCGTAAGCCAAGCCCAGCGACACGCGTGCACACCAAGATCCATATCAAATATGCAGCATAAGAAAATGGCGCCGAGCGAACGTGAAATATTTAAACCGGCCAGACACGTCCCAAAAAACTCCCTCCCACAAACGCATGCATCCTCTACACCACATACGTACCGCTCTCCCTGACTATATAATTCATCTCTCCTCCCTGCATTAAATCTGCTTGTCTCCATGGCAACCTTTCTAGGCCAGAGAGAACGGAGGCAGAAGAGAGAGAAAAATAACGAAAGAAATGGAGAAGCCGTGGTGGACGGAGGGGGGTTGGGGGGGGGACTGAGTGAAACTACAAGGACACAAGCACTCACAGGCCCACGGATGTGTGTAGCTTGTGAAAAAGCCCATTTCTTTGCAAACACAGATAAGCACACACATTCTCATACACACACACACACACACACACACACACACACACACACACACACACACACACACACAGTCACACACCGACCCCAAAATAAACACACACACACACACACACACACACACAAAATCGCTTTGCATACGTCATGACTCATTTGCGTGTGCACGAAGAATATAGTGTGTGAACAAGGTGTCAGGCAGGACAATTGATTTGAGTTGATTTGACCTAAATAGCAGAGCAACATGATGGTACGCCGTATCCTGAATGATGGAGGATCATCTCCCCCCATTCAGGAGACAGCATACGATAATGGCGCTGTGTCCTGATCATTCGGATCATTACCTTACCATCCCAAACCCGTTGTTTTAACAGCCCTCTTTAGAACATCCAGTGAATGGGGTCAAAGGGCAGGTCCGTATCTAGGGTTCACTGTGGTTAGGTAACAGGGTGAAGAACCTCCAGGCCGCGCCGGGCGTATGGACTACGTTTACACACTGTCAGCGTCTATGTGGCGGGGTGCATTTCCACTGATCAGAACCAACTACATCAACAAAGTCCCAATACTTCCCAACCACAGAATACTGACAGACAGTTCAGACCCTGGAATTACATACATGTCGGTGTGTGTGTGTGTGTGTGTGTGTGTGTGTGTGTGTGTGTGTGTGTGTGTGTGTGCGCCAGGAAGCATGAAAGTAAGTGTCTCTGAGGGTAAACATAACCTGACCATGGCCTAAGCGTGTGCGTGCGTGCGTGCGTGCGTGCGTGCCCTCACCTGCAGACGAGCGTGGCGATGATGACGCACCAGGCGGTGCAGCAGCAGTCGGGGCTGGGCTGCTGGGCGTGCGAGTGGGACGAGGAGTGCGACGAGTGGCCGTCCTCGGTCTTGCGCCGGCGGCAGCAGAGCCAGAAGGAGTAGAAGAGGAGGAAGAGGAGGTCCAGGCCCAGGCACAGCAAGGCCAGCGCGCCCAGCAGCAACACCGACTGGGGAGAGAGAGAGAGAGAGAGAGAGAGAGAGAGAGAGAGAGAGAGAGAGAGAGAGAGAGAGAGAGAGAGAGAGTCAGCGCGTCGTCGTAAATAAAACATCTGCCTCTGTAAACACAGAGGCGCGATTTGTTCTTTGGCGCAAGCAAATATTGTCTTTTGTCCGATGAGAGTGTAACGACCCAGAAAGAAGAGGTTTATGTGTGGCCCAGGGCCGGCACTCTAATGATTTCTATCATGTTTATGAAAGGGCTGTCGAGGTGATGAATGTGGGAGCCAGACGCGAGCAAAGGTTTCTGGGCTTTGTTGTTGGAGCAACCAGCTCCTTTCAGGGGGGAGAGAGCCAGAGGTTTCATTCTATTTCCTTCCTGTATACAAACACACCCAGACACACACACACACACACACACACACACAGACACTCCCACACTCGCGCGCGCGCACACACACACACACACACACACACACACACACACACACACACACACACACACACACACACACACACACACACACACACACACACACACACACACACACACACAGTGTGGGGAAGAAGGCCTTTCTCAGGGGAGCGGAGAGCAGGCTGTTGGGAAGCCGCGCACGTTTGAGACCCACCACACAGATCTCACACTCCCCTAAGGCTTTGATGTCTCGGAGAAGAGGGGGGGGGGGGGGGGCCGAGCCAGCTAGGAGAAGGAGAGGAGGGGGATGGCTGGGCTCCCTCTCTGACTCAGAACAGACAGACCGCTAGACAGACAGACAAAAGCATGAGAAGAGGAAGAGAAACAAAGGAGGAGCGAGGCATCTGTCTGGTTGAGGAATACCTCGAAAGAGGGAGGAGGAGGAGGGTCTGGTTTTAAAGACAGACAGGAGGAGGAAGAAGAGGCTGTTATCCTCATTAAGCTGCAGGGTCAGAGGGCATGAAATCAAACACCCGTGCACACGACTGTAAAAGCAGTGATCCTCCTGCTCCCTAAGTGTCTGGGAAAGTCATCGGTTTTCAGGGAGCACACCGGGACGGCCCGATCGGAAACCCCCTGCGGTTAGATCGCTTATCCCCCGGCCCGCTCCATGTCTGGGAACTGGATTGGAATTCTGCTTCCGCCCTCCGTAGCTACGAGACCGTCACCCAGATAAGACAATAGCCTCGGACTTTGGGGGAACTCTCGGCATACGTAATCAAGCTGTGATTCCCGAGCCAAAACCAGAGGAATGTTTTCCTCTCCTCCTTGAGACTGAATATTCCCCTTGACCTGGAATTAACTCCACAGCCTCCCGACGAACTATTGTCCCACGCTGGCCTGTGAGTGTGACCTAGATATGGATGTATCTACGTAAAGCAACGCATAGTACATGTGTGCGAACGTACGTTCATGTTCGTGTTGTGTTAAGCACCCCCCCCCCACACACACACGCACACACACACACACACACACACACAAACACCACCACCATCACCACCCTCTCAGTGCGTTTTAGGAATATAGCCTGGGGAAAGTGAGCTGGAGAGGGACCAGTGGGTCAATGGACCTCAGGGACAGATGAGATCGGATCGGACCAGACGTCTGAAAGGAAGTAGAGCGGAGGTGAGGATCGGATTCCAAACCGCAACCGCTCGGGAACACTCTCGTCGACCAATATCACGCTGCCGATGAAAGAACGAATACATCAAGGCTAGGCAGGTATCGTTCAGGGAAGAGAGTATGAATACGTTATGAGCCAAGTTGTTACTCACATACGGCTAATAGTAAGTCTGTCTAAGGAATGTGGAGGAGGTTAAACGTTGTGAGACAAGAGGAAGCATGTGGGTTTCTGCTCTGAATTAAGACCCTCTATCTTTCAACCACGTAATCATATCACTTGGGGGTTTGGGACTCTTGTGTGATTGTGTGTGTGTGTGAATGCTTGTTTATTTCTATATCTGTTGTTTCCTTTTGGGAAAGAAGGAAGCAGGACCGGTTGAGAGTGAGAGAAAGGGGAGGGGAGTCTATAATTATATTTTTTGTATTTTTTTTTTTTGCAATTCCACTGATGTGCTCCAGCAGGGTAACGTGAGAACAATGGAGCAGGTGGAGGAGATAATGGAGGCGGGGAATGCTTTATGAAACAGGAGAGAGGTGCTACTGAGAAGCACCCATTAAGAGCTTTAGAACCGCATGTCTTTGAACCCACATTCATTCACGAATCGTTTAGTCCCAATACACTAAGCTTTTTTGCATTATATATACAGCAGCTACAAAAAGGCATCTTTAAATCCTCTTTGGAGGCAAGCGGGGCTGCTATTGTGTCGCACTCAGCTTTAATATTTCTGTCACGGCAGCAGTCTGCACGACAGGTTGACCAGTGTTCAACTCGCGCTGACTCTGTGTGTTGGTGTTTAACTGTCTGTCAAGCCACCCATGGGGATTACACCCAGATCAATTAGCTACTGGGACCTGTCTGTGTGTGTGTGTGTGTGTGTGTGTGTGTGTGTGTGTGTGTGTGTGCGCGCATTGTCTACTGTACTGCGGATCAATTAGTGGTTTTGACGGAGTCGTACGGGTTAGTGGGGGAGGGGTGAGCGCCAGAGACCCAGGCACAGTGATCTACTTCCAATCTGTCAGTGTCTGGGTGTGTGTGTGTGTGTGTGCGTGTGTGTGAGGGAGCGAAAGCTGACAGGATCAGTCACTTCCACTTCACTGAGTTGACCTTGCGGTTTCCCTGTCCACTCCCTGGCCTACTCTAGTTCCACCTGGCAAACCGCCAACTCTAGCAAGCGCCCCCAAAGTTCTCCAAAGGTCTGCTGAGGATCACCGTTGGAAAACTCGGAGAGGAGTTTCAGTGTGCAAGGTCGACACTTTCTTTTGAATTGAAATTCTGTCAGAAACCCCTGATTATCCTATTGCAGTGTGTGTGTGTGTGTATGTGTGTGTGTGTTTGAGTAGTAGTCACATGCTACCCCTGTAATGTTCTGCAGATGTTACACGGCTCGTGAGAGCTGACTCTGCATTTCTACAACACACATCCTCTGCCTTGGAGAAGCTCGCCATCAGCTCTCCTATTTCAGCTCCGCCGGAAAACTCCCCAAATTCCCACAGAATTCTCACAGTCAGCGTTTGGGGCCGAGTCAATGCGATCGGAGACCGCTCCCCCACTGAATACTAAGCAGTGTCTTTTCAAAGGGTTTGAGGCAGAAAGTGGGGTGGTGGGGGGTCGGACAAGGGGGTGCTAGAGGGAGAGTTGTTCCGTGTTTGGCAGCTCGCTCTCTCGCTCTCTTTTCTCTCTCCTTCTTTCTTCGTGGCTGAATACAAATAAATCTGTGTCCAATCACATCAGTGAAAACACGACACAAGAGGGTCTGTGTGTGTGTGTGTGTGTGTGTGTGTGTGTGTGTGTGTGTGTGTGTGTGTAATTCTCAGCTGGTTGAGTGGATGCATGAAAGCCTTTGAGACAGATAGACTGAGCCAATCTAAAGACAGCGGCCAGTGAAATAGCGAAAGAAAGACGGCATTCTTTCACAATAACCCCCCCCTCCCCCACAAACCACTCCCTCTGTTTATCCACTCTATCGCTCATTCTACTCCCCCCCCCCACCCCCCCACGCACACACACAGTCAGGGTTAATAATAATAATGATTTCACTCTGAATAGCGCCCCTTTACACACACACACACACACACACACACACACACACACACACAGGTATACCCCCTAGGGGAAAGCTGTGACCTAACCTCAGTAAACAACACATAGAGTGCTAAATACCCACTCAAATGGAAAGGCAGTGCGTACTCTCATACACACACACACACACACACACATACACAAACCACAGGCCTACATGTAAGGCCTTTGCACACCGACGCAGCGTCAAAAGCTCACTGAAACATAACAGCTCTGCTCACTAAAACATGTCAGGATGCAATTAGTCTAAATTGGGGCCCTTAACATTCCTCAACACACCGGCACACTGAAACACATGCACATAATCTAAACACACACACACACACACACAACTAAAGCCCGCACAAAGGGTCTCTCAGCTGAGCAGCAGATAGCTTGCAGGAAATGGCTACTTGGCATTGTAGACACCTCCTAGGGTTCCCCCACCCTTCTCTCTCCTCCACTTAACCATTTCTCTTTCTATCCCTTTCCCAGTCCCCCTCTTTTTGTGTGTGCCTCTCCTCTGCTCCCTTCGTCAGCCTTTTCATCTTCTTCTGTCTATCTCTCAGCCCCTTCCCCTGTTTCTCCTCTATTGTTGCGAGTCCCTTCCCACGCTCAGCTCTTGAACTTGGTCGACCCCCTCCTCCCCTCCACCTCCATCTCCAGCAAAGAGGTGAGAGCAATAACTTAGCGAGGGCCAAGGATGTGAACCCAATGAGTCACAGTCTGTGGACGTTAAGAGCGTGACAGGACTTCTCCTGTGTACAAATAAAGATTAACAAGTAGAATCCATCCAGTTAAGGAGATTTCCCTCTGGATGGAAAAGTGGCAAAAGGCTTGCAATCGTGTGATTCTGGGTTATTTCAATACATTTGTTGCATTAGTTTGCAGTGTAGCCAATAAACAAGATTATCCAATAGAAAAGAGCATCATATAGACACGTTCTTGATTTTTCTAAAGGTCATATGTAGTGTGCTTGTCTGCAGGTTTGGGCTTTTTCTATTTATTGAGGACGAATAAGGCTCTTCAACCATTTTATAATTTACCCATTACGTACATTTCTGTTTGATTGCAGGCTGGCTTACCTTCTGATATTCAGAGTCCTCTGGCCTGAAGTCACTGCTCACGATCTCGAACTGTAGGTTGAAATGGGGTAGCCGGTGGAGCAGGTTCACCCACCATGGCGGCGAATAATTCACCACTGCCGCCATCCTCAAAGGCAACGGGACGGCTATTACTCAACCCCGAATCTGGTTCCGTGTCACTGTAAAACAATGTGCAGTCCCTCTTAGTTAACCGACAGAGAAACGCCCATACGCACCTCTTGGGTCCGCTTTCATGTGATGTGATTTGTTCTTAATCTAGACCTATAGATGCCTGCTGCGAGGGGGTATGCTATTTCCTATGGTAATAAGGTGGGATCAAACTGTGTTATAGACAGGCTATATCGACCTAACTGAATGGCGGCTATGTCTTAAATTGTCATGAGTAGACTATCCGCCTGTTCTCGGATTAATCCGGTTTGCACTCAACCATGTTCTCACTGCGTCGTCTATAAATAAGGGAGAGAGAGACAAAGAGAATGAAATATGCCGGATAGGTAACCAGCCCTGCTGCCTCAATGCATTCTGCTCTGCAACGGGAAATAGTATGAGCGTAGCCCACTTACCTACTCAAGCCAAGCGGATGCAGCAATAGCCCAGTTTTCTATTCAACAGTCCAGATTGTGGCATTCACCTTTTGTCTTGGTCCGCTGCAACACGCCCGTGCGTTCGAGCGAGTCCGCTGCAGACAAATTCATTGAATATCGTTTTTCTTCGGTAATCCGTTTACATCTCCCTAAGAATCGTGATCATCTGTGGAAGAATTTCAGCGTTTGGAT
>CM030176.1:9019040-9061540 GCA_017639675.1 Aplochiton taeniatus
CAGTTTTCTCACAAGTCTCTGTTTGCTCCACTCTCTGTAGCCTGGAGAGCAATACATGTTTAAGTACAGAATTATGACACGAATAGGGCAAAACACGTGTGTGTGTGTGTGTGTGTGTGTGTGTGTGTGTGTGTGTGTGTGTGTGCGCGCGTGTGTGTGCGCGCGTGTGTGTGCGTGTGTGTGTGTGTGTGTGTGTGTGTGTGTGTGTGTGCGTGCGCGTGCCAGACCTTTTGGGCCTTCAGCGGGGCTGTCAGTGTTGAGTTCCTCTTTCATGGTTTGGTTCTCCAGCTGGATCTGTTTCAGGTTTTCTGACAAACGCAGGACGGTGGAGCTGAGAATCTTCTGCTGCCTTTGGGAACCCTTGCTCTCTGCCCTGCTACTGCACAGGACCATAGAAAGAAACTATTTAGAAAAGCAAAGTTATTAAAATGGCTGTTTAGTTGTTAATCAATAAGATGAATGAAAGTCCAACCCTATGTATCTATCACAGCCTGCACCTTTTCTCAGCCACTTCTAATATTTTTCTCAGCCGCTGGATCTGAAAGGCAAACACACACACACACACACGCGCGCGCACGCACGCACGCACACACACACACACACACACACACACACACACACACACACACACACACACACACACACACACACACACACACACACACACACACACACACACACACACACACACACACACACACACACACACACCATTATGTAGAGCGTGAAAACCTTTAGTAGTAGCATTAAGGCGTACTACGTAGATGACGGTCTGAAGTTAGAAGGTATTACCTCGTCAAAGTAGGTTCCCACTGTGATCTTCAACTCCTCCAGGTTAGTGGTCCTCAGGTCGCTCTGCAGTTTACTGGCCAACAAAGAACAAAGATATAAAAAAAACCTCCTCCGTCTGGATGGGTGGGACATAAGGATAGACGGATATGGATGTTAGGATAGAGAGAGGTTTACCTTAAAGCGTTCTCCTTCTCCTGACACTGTTGCTCAAGTTTCAGGATTCTTTGTTTGAGGCCGTTAAGAACCTAGAAAAGAGAGAACAGTTATTGGCCCAATGGAACAAACAATAATAAAACAAAAAGAGACAAATCTTCCTCTGGACACATCAGACACAACCCTCACCGCACTGCCATCTTTTTTCTTGTCCACTAAGCTGCGGGTATATTCAGACCCCTGAAATAAGAAAACATGAGATACCCATATAATAACATTGACTGATTTTAGAGCATTGAAATGGAACTAGCCAATCTTCTGGCTAACAGGACCATGAGCCAAAACCCTCAACCTTGGTGGGGTCCAACAGTTCCTCTATTTGCTTCTCTCTCTTAGTTTTGTCCTCCTCCAGACGCCGTAGTTTGGCTTTCATCTGCTGGTTGTCTGACCTCTGATCCTGGAGACTCTAGAGAGAACCCAGAGGAAGCCAACAGTCAACATGGAAGATGTCAGTTTAACCAAATGCTATGTTTTATAGCCAGATATGCTTGGTCCCATTTCAGACCATAACTGTTTGTTGACCTTTTTCAGATGAATGATCTCGTCATACATGTCCTCCCTCCCTCTGTAATCTGCTGTGGTCGGGGTGTGGCCTAGGAGACAGGGTGTAAAGGGGATTTACAAATAGACACTCCCAATCACTGGCTTCCCCTCCTCCCCCTTGTCCTACAAAAGCACACTCAGTCACAGGGCCACCCACAAACACACACACACACACACACACACACCGTTGGACGCAGTGCGGGAGTGTTTGTGTTTCCTCGTGGTCCGGGTCTGTTTGAGGAACTCCGGTGTCATGTCACTCTCTGACCTCACCGTCTGGTATAAACCTGGAGAGAGAGAGAGACAGAGAAAGAGAGAGAGAGAGAAAGAGAGAGAGAGAGAGCGAGAGCGAGGGAGAGGGGGAGAGAGAGAGAGAGAGAGAGAGAGAGAGAGAGAGAGAGAGACATCAAACTATTACTACTGGTGTATAACTTTGGAGCACAGCACCTTGAGAGGCTAAGCAAAAACACTTGTCAGCTGTCCAAACAGCCCATAGACTTCATACTGTATCTCTCCCTCTTTCTCCCTCTCTCTCCCACTCTCACAGGAGAAAAACACAGGAGCCTCTACTCAACAGCATTAATACAACTATTTTAAGAAGCAAGCAGACAAGGACATGCTTCTGAGATTAAACCTGAATTGTTTGCAGGTACGGCACGCGGCACAGAGCATCCGCCTCCGGACAGTACCTGCTTGTATTTCCTATCCACTTGGTAAAAAACATTCTCAATTCAGTGGTGTGTGTGTGTGTGTGTGTGTGTGTGTGTGTGTGTGTGTGTGTGTGTGTGTGTGTGTGCTTGTCTGGTGCCTACTGTGCCCGTTGCTGAGGGAGGCGAGTATAGCAGACTCCCCCAGGGTGTCCCCTCGGCTCTCCCTGCCGGTGTCGCCAGGGGCAGCCCTGAGAGGTCTCCAGGCTGACACGGCTGCTCGCCTGGGGGTCATGTTGAGGCTGGACAGGTACGGAGACCCTACAACACACACACACACACACACACACACACACACACACACACACACACACACACACACACACACACACACACACAGAGAGGCACACACAGGGTTAATTGGTAGGCTGGGAGAAACTTATTTCCCACATTGACTTTGTGAAGTAAAACAGTTTACTAGTTCTTACTAGGAGAAGGAGGAGGCTTCCCGAAGCCAGAAGGCCTCTTCTTTCCTCCTGTCTGTTCGATGACAAAGAAAACACGTTATTTGACTCTCACCATGCCTACCTATAGTTCTATGGAATAACATTATAATGGTTATGAAATAGCTGCTGTGGTCGGTCAGTAACAAACACTAGTTACATTTGACTTGGCATCGTATGACTGTCAATTAAAGTCGTAGTTTGTTTACCTTCTCATTTTCTGAAGTCTCTAAAATGTCAGCAGGTAGTGAGAACCCTTCCTCCATCTAACAACATAAAGAGGAGAGAGAGAAAGCAAGAGAGAGCGAGAGATGTGTGAGAGAGAAAAGTGATGATGTCTCCAGAGGATACATAAGACTAAGACTTCACTTTCTCAGTATCAAGAATCCCCTTTAGAGAGTCAAATGAGCTCCCCAGTTGAAGGCTATGTCAACTTCCCAGGTACCAGCGATGGGCATGGGCTTTGACTTTAGCCCCAGGACTTAGTAGGCCATCTTAATATACTCATAGTTGGGCTCATGTACTATTACTGAAGCATGACAGGTTAGACGTTTAAAAGTAATACTACTCACACTATTCTAATGCTGCAGTTATTTCACGATCTGCATGGGGCCGAAAGTATTGACAACACTTGATCAAATCGGAGAAGATACCAAAATATGTACACTGACTTACCATGTCTTCAAAATCTTCGTCAGTTTGGACATCACTCGCCCCGGCAGACATCACTGCGGTTCACTAACGACAAAAAGCTAAGTAATGTTAAAAATTCTTTGATGCTTTTCGATGTGAAAGTGAACACTCTGCGCCGGTAATGTTGCCATATTTTGCCCTAAAGTTTAGGTTAACTTAAAAGATATTTCTCAAAGAGGGCAGCATGTTGTGACCAGTGTTGGTAGAGAAAAGAATCAACACAGTTCCAGTCTTGCTCGGATATACTCAGAGATCGAGACTAATGCTATAAGAAATATTTCAAATAGGCGGGTTTTAGTTCTGGGCGCTTACAAAAGACACAGGGTTTCTTTTAAAACAATAATGGTTACTGTTTTGCATCAGCGTTGCATTGAGTCGTCTAGCAACCACATACACTGTAGCAAAACCAAAGCCCACCCTCTACAGCCTTTCTGTACTTCCTTGACTTCTCCTCGACTCCTTTCGAACTGTATTGGTGGACAGACCTGGAGGGGTGGGACTACCGACCCTTTTCTCCAATTGCACAAGAAGAGGAGACGAGCAAAAAGGATGCGTGAAGGTCCAAGGAATGAACAACAAAACTGGTATTCGGCCATGCTGTACGCTGCGCAGTTTTTTCCAAGGGCGTCTAGCAAGCGCTGCGCTGAGCAGTAGCGGCGCCTAGTGGTGCCCACTCGACAAAAATACAAAAACGTGAATTGGAATTTAAATCTCGGATTCCGAAACTAGTGAATTTGTAGTATATTCCAGTGAATAGTTTAATTATACGTTAGGTTCAAAGTAGGCTTCTCATCCTCGTTTGGAGAAACAACTTCTTTCCATCCGTCCAGTGGTTATTTTCGGTGCATCTTTTGCAAACCCGTATAACCGTAATCTCATTCAGTCAAGGCCAAATCATAATCTGAGTCGGTCCAAGGATGATTGATTGTGTGTGTGTGTGTGTGTGTGTGTGTGTGTGTGTGTGTGTGTGTGTGTGTGTGTGTGTGTGAGTGTGTGAGTGTGTGTGTGTGTGGGGGGGGGGGGGGGGGCATTCTTGCTATTATTACCTCACATCTGCATAGCCGCTAACATTTGGTGACCAGACCAAAGCCCTTGACAAAGAAACACAAATTGCTTGTCTTGATCAAACTGTAATATTCGTGGTTGTGAGCTTGTAACAGCTCAAATCAGGATTTCCTCTGTTGAATGTGTGTGTGTGTGTGTGTGTGTGTGTGTGTGTGTGTGTGTGTGTGTGTGTGTGCGCGCTAGTGTGTGTTTCGAGAGAGAGAAAGAGAGAGAGAGAGAGAGAGAGAGACGGTCAAATGTTTCATGAGATAGGTGCATCAGGGGTTCGAGCATTAAACACGCTGGCGAATGGACGGCTGAGCGGCCGTCAAGGTTGGAGCCTCGTCCCCCATAGTCTGACTGACAGCCCCAGCTTCTCCTGGACACGGACGAACCTATAACTGGTAAGAAAGAAATACAGGGAAAGGAGAGAAAGAAGTATGTTGTGGGCCAGATAAATACAAGGAAAGGAGGGAGTAAAGAAAAGTGAGAAGAACGGAGATATGTTGAGTGGTGGAGGATGGTGGATATTAGAAAGAAATATACAGGGGACAAATGGAGAGATAGATGTAGTTGAGCAAGTATAGCTGAATTTGAGTTCAATTATAGGTCTGCCAACAGAACACAGCTTTTCTCACAGCTCAAATCTGCCCCTGCCCCAGTAATTATGTATTATTTAAAATCGTGCTCTGTGTGTTGTGTTGTAAACATGTATACTAATGTACAGCAAGGAAACCAGACGCTGGATAGCTGGACAGAAGCCGGTAAGCGCAACATTTACAACGTTTCTCTGACTCTCACTCTGTCGCTCTCTCTATCTCTCTCTCTCTCTCTCTCTCTCTCTCTCTCTCTCTCTCTCTCTCTTTCTCCACGTTGGCTCAGCCCCACATGTCTCCTTTAGACAGACACTGTTGGGTCCACCTCATGCTGTGGTCCCCTGGTGCTGTATCAGTTTCTGACTGTTTAAACAGGTGTTTCAACTCTAGAAACACATGTAAACACACACACACACACACACACACACACACACACACACACACACACACACACACACACACACACACACGCACGCACACACACTCACATGAGAAGTATTGCAACACATGTCACACGTGTAGTCAAACATGGGCACACAGAAACAGGCTGATGCTTATTATTAGTGAGTTCACCATAATTATGTAAAGCAGTACTGGCAGCGTTTCCGACCAAAACAAAAACTCTTTTGACAGTTAATATATTCAAAAATGTGGCTTTGGTCTCTATGTCATCAGATTTGGGGGGTTTAATCTAGCAAAGAGATCAAAAGGCATGCTGTGTGTGTGTGTGTGTGTGTGTGTGTGTGTGTGTGTGTGTGTGTGTGTGTGTGTGTGTGTGTCTATGTGTGTCTATGTGTGTGTGTGTGTGTGTGTGTGTGTGTGTGTGTGTGTGTGTGTGTGTGTGTAACGTTGCTGTAATAGAGGCAGGACACTCGTCTCCTTCTCGTCTTCCTGGCCTTCAAACTGAACCCTGACAGGATTGATGGTTTAAAACTGGAGTAACCTACAATAATCTATTACACAAGTTATTTTCCCTCGCATATCCTAAATTAAAAGGGTGTGTGTGTGTGTGTGTGTGTGTGTGTCCATAAGGAGATCCTGCACTCTGTTATTAGTGTTGTACTAGCAGTTTCTCAGTGGGAGTAAGAGATGCAGGCCTCTGGCTGGAGCCCCCTGGTGGCTGATCCACTGGTACTGCAACATCTAATGGACAGAGACTATGTGCAGGTAAACTGGCACAAGCGTTACATTCTAAATACATTAACATTAAAAAAGATGTCTCCCCCACCTGTCCTATAGAATCTAACTGAAGCTACACTCCACCAGGTACAGCTGTTGCAAGAGAAGAAGGGATTGCCCTTTCTCAAACATTTGGAGTACGAGGTCACAACGAAGGTGAGTCGTAAGCAAACAGCACACACACACTTTATAAGATTCCATGACCAGGGATGTTTGTGTTTGCTCTGTTGCTGTCCAGCGGTTTAAGCTGCCAGTGAACAGACGCTACAGTGACTTTGACCTGTTGCATGAACTGCTGCTTGAGAGGTTCACCTACAGGATGGTACCACGACTGCCCCCGAAGAGGATGCTAAAGGAGGGTAAAAACTCCAACACACACACACACACACACACACACACACACACACACACACACACACACACACACACACACACACACACAGACACACCTAAAGGATGGTACCACAACTGTCTCCTAAGAGGATGCTGAAAGAGGGTAAAACACAAACACACACACACACACACACAAAGGATGTCTATCAAAGGGACAGTCAGTGTGCAAATAGGTGGAGAAAAATACAGAAACTGCATCGATAAGACTCAATGCCAATACCAATATGAAACACAACAATTGACCGTATAGATATCTCTAGAGGCTGGAGTTGTCTATAGAGACGCTGACCTCCTGTGTGTTCCAGTGCTGAACTCAGAGCGAGAGTCCATCGACTGCCGGAGGCGAGGCCTGGAGAGGTTCGTCGCCTTGGTCACCCAGCACCCTGTCCTGGGACGCGACGAAATGGTTCAGATCTTCCTCTGTGCCAGTGGAGCGGTGTGTGTGTGTAGTTGTCGACGTTTGCAAGTTGAGGAGGAAAATACCATAATCTAGATCTCTATCCATGACTCTTACTTATGTTTTCCTTTCGCTCTCTTTCGGTTGCAGGATGTGCAGCAGAAATTGAAGCAGTCTTGCAAGAAGAGAGGAGATGAGTTTATGACCAATCCGATTTCAGGCCAAGCCAAGGTCTGTAGATGTTAGCTACTAAAGGAACAACTAATGGCCTTGATTTTTTTTATGGGTTTCAAGACGTGTTTCATGCGTCTTGTGAATTTAACTTCAGTGTTGGTGAAGTTTTATCGTCTGGGATTAAGAATATACTTATTAATCTGCAAGGCAGTGCAATACAATGCAAAGCACTAGATGGCGTTGTTGGACAGAAAACTATGTCTCTCTGCAGGAGTACCTGCCATCAGATATTCACATCCAGGTCACAATCGGTCGAGATTTCATTGGTAATTTCATAAACAAAAGATACTGTGTGGTTCTCACTGACTCTGTGTTCACACATATGATGAGATATGATCATAACTCAACTTAACTCATGAAACACATGAAAGGGTTGCCCTGTGTGGTCTGTCAGGTAACATCCTGTCCAGTTTCCAGCGACTGCGGGACCGAGTGGACTTGAGCGCTCAGAGATCACATGACCACGCCGCCGACCTGCTCCTCATGTCTAAGGAACTCAGGTGGCCAATGAGGGGATGGGCTGTGGTTTTTGTGAGAGGACTTGTTAGTCGCCGTTTTTTGTGTCGTCTGAAGTTGTGTATGTTGTGAAATGTTTTGCCTAAGCACTGCCAACCAAAGTTTATCGGACTGAATTGAATTGAATTGAGAACAATGGAGGGGCCGATAGTTGAACGCATAGACAGATGGACGGTTGACTGAACCAATTGATGAATGAATGGGTTAATAAAACAGGGATCCGTTTGTCTGTCCGCAGTGCCCTCGGGTGTGATGTGTCTCCAGTGCCCCTAGAGGAGACTGTAGGTGGTGCATGGCAAAGATCGAGGCCATGTCTCCAAGGACTAGCTCTGGGCTTCACGACTTTAGCCAATAAATCTGCACAGCAGGTAAAGTAGATACAGCAGCACCAAAGAGAATGGGCCTTAAACATGCAGTAGTTTAGATAGTGACACTTTGAGTTCCATATTCTCTCTCTCTCTCTCTCTCTCTCTCTCTCTCTCTCTCTCTCTCTCTCTCTCTCTCTCTCTCTCGGTCTCTCTCTCTCTCTCTCTCTCTCTCTCTCTCTCTCTCTCTCTCTCTCTTTCTCACTCGCTCGCTAGCATTCTCTCTGTGTCTTTTTTAATGGGTGTGTGTTTCTGTGATTGTGTGTGTGCGTATGTGCATACGCGTGTGTCTTTGCGTGTGTCCTGACCAGGGAGGCAAGGTGGAGGAAGAGGTGATGGAGAAACTTAGTCTGCTCTTGGACATGTTACAGTCATTCAAGGTAGGCTCCAGTAATAAAACATCTAGATCGTTACATATAAACACAAAGACACACACACACACACACACACACACACACACACACACACACACACACACACACACACACTCACACATTCTTCTTCCCTGCTCCATATCCTGTGCTATTCTTATACTAAAGGATCTTTGCGAGCGGCAGGAGAAGGGTGTGCTGGTGGAGCACAAGAAAGCGCTGCAGAAACCCAGCACCTCCCGTGGGCAGAATGCAAGTACCACAATACCCACGCTCACCCTGGCCAAAGTCACGCGGCCTGCTCAGCAGGGGTCACGTCTCACTCAGGTACACACATACACACACACACACACACACACACACACACACGTCAACACTCACAACACAGACCCACCAAATGCACCTTAACTTAGCCCAACTGTTTTTATTTTCCCTATACTGTCTTGTAGCAAGAGAATGCTATTGTCACCATGGAGCTGAGGAACTACTTTGCTATGCTGTGCGTTCATCAGGAGACCCAGTTGATCCTTAGACACCTCCCTCTGACCACCCACATCTTGGCCTGCTTTATCCAAGCACAGGCCCACGGACACACCGAGGTACACACACACACACACACACACACACACACACACACACACACACACAAACACACACACACAAACACACACACACACACACACACACACACACACACACACACACACACACACACACACACACACACAGCCACCTATATTTCTCCTCAAGGTGACATTGCCTAACAAGTCTGTAATTCTTTGCATAAACAGATGGGGGATGGGTGGTCTGAACTGGCTCCTACTTTGACCGGTCTTCGGGAGACGTCCAGCCGCCAGGGCAGCGTCCACTCGGCCATGTCTACCCCGAGGCTCCCTCTAGCCGGCCCCATGGCCAGCCCCAACCTCCCCCGGCCTCCCTTCTCTCCCATGCTGCGGCCCTTCTCCCCCCGGAGCAGCACCAGTTCTGCTCACTGACCCTTAAAAAAACTGTAGCGGTGCATTTCCCATAGAAACCCGCCATGACCCAACAGCGGCCGTTGTGCATGGACCTGTGTACATGGCAGGAGCAGTAGCGTGTGGCCCCTTGCCATTATTAGGAAGTATGCAAAATATGGTGATGTTTTCTTTCTGCCCATTATCCATTCAGGCTCCAGACGTTAGCAAAGAGGTCCAACATCGTCATGGTGGCACTGGAGCATTGTGGGGACGCTGGGCCTCAACTTCTACATGTGTTTCTGTTCTTTGAGGTTCAGAGAGAGAGATTTCATATAATAAAGCTAGTCTTATTCAACAGTATTTCTAACTTGTTTCTAGTTATTTCAGGGAGCATAACGTCAAGGAGAACGCGCTTTTCTTGCAAATTCTAATAATGCTAGGACAAAACAGTGTCTGTATTCACACACCTGTTATCGGGATGTGCAATCTTTTGTTTTTTTCCCCCTTCCCTCCCCTACTTACACACACACACACACACAAACACACACACACACACACACACACACACACACACACACACACACACACACACACACACACACAAAAAGGACAGAACTTAACTGTTCAGAAATGACCGCAGGTAAAACAGGTAGAGTACCAACTCACACGGGGGAACATACACTGGTGCATCTGACCAAACACATTTACATGTCAGTCGTTATAATCCGTAGTTAGAGGAAATAAGTGGCCACCTCACAAGATATGTCTGTCTCCTAGTCAAATACTTTACTCTGCTTTCCAGAGTCCACTATAGGTGTGCTAAACTGCACAAGTTGTTGACTTGTTTGAAGCATCTGTGCTTGTTTGTTTGTGCTGATTTGAATTTGGGGTGGGGAAAAAAATGCCCCGTGCCGTTGAAAAAAGGCTGGGGAACACAACACGCGCATTCACAACCAGGTCCACAGCATGGACCTGAAGAACACTGTACCTGTGGTCACATGTCCTCACCTCTCCTCGCTGAATCCTCTGCATTGCTACGCAACATCTGCCCGTGTGCTGGTTTAGGGAGCGTGTCAGATGAGCCTGGTCCTCTGTATCCTGACCCCTGAACCATTAACCCCTATATTGTGGCATGGCCGTGCGTGTGTTCCATTTCTATAGCATCCCTGGGACGTAATGGCCACCTGGCTCGGTGAAACTGTAATAATATATAGAATATAATCCCTCCTCCCATCAATGTCTGCCTCTGGAAAGGAAAGAAACAAAGCTAAAATGACGAAATGAGAATCCTTTTTAGAAACTGGAAGCCATGACAATGACTCGGATAGGACTGAAACACTAATCTGTAATGTAATGCAACCTAATACCTGAATACACAGATACACTCTTAGTAAACAATACCTTCTTTGAGGCATATATGCCTTTACACAATGCATAACCATCTACCATAGACATGCACACTGTCCAAAACAAACAGACAGACACATTCCCAGTGTGTGTGTGTGTGTGTGTGTGTGTGTGTGTGTGTGTGTGTGTGTGTGTGTGTGTGTGTACGCATATGTGTGCTGTTCGTGTTTTTGTGTTTGTTTAGGATCGATGTTCAGAGCAGTTAAACAGCCTTGAATGCTTAACGCACAGAAGACACACTGTTAGCTTAATCAGTCCTCCAGGGGCTAATGGTTATGTGTCTGTGTGTGTGTGTGTTTGTGTATGTGTGTGTGTGTGTGTGTGTGTGTGTGTGTGTGTGTGTGTTTCTGTTGTTTATCTGTGTGTACAGCCAGGGGCCACCTCGAGCCAATACTTTTTAACCCCAATTCTCCAATAAAACGTGGGCCTTTCTTTTGCAGCTCCAGACTGAAAACTGTTCCCATGGTACGGCATACCATGAGAATACGGTCATGTGCCTTCATCCAAAGATAATCTCTGGCTATCCTCTCTGAGGTTCTACCTCTTTTCCCTTTCTGTACCTCCTCCCTCTGATTTATTTTCCCTGTAAGTATCTGCCTCTTTGCTCTCTCATTTTCTCCAGCTCTCTCCCTGCATTCTCTCTCATTACCCCATTTTGTCTCTGGACAAACAGGGGTTTGTTGTAGTGAATGGCTCTAACCATGTGGAATTGAAGGTGAGTATCCCAATTAGTAACAAACAAACACACACACACACACACACACACACACACGCACACACACACACACACTCTCTCAAAATTAAACACACACACACACACACACACACACACACACACACAAGACATACACCCACAGAAGAATGCTCACAGTTATGTAGATCAATACTATAACCTGAACTTCCTGAACAGGCTAATGTGGTGATGGTTGGTTGGTATTTAATGCAGGTGACTTGGTATATATTTACATTAAGAGGACCAGTTTTTGCCTCTTATGAGATTCCACCCCAAATCTAGGCGGATTGGTTCTGATGTCATCCCACTTGCTCAGCATAAAGCCCTCCCCTGTAAGATTTGACGTAGGCTGTCCATGAACCTCAGCATAGGGTCCGGCCAGTACCGCGGGCCAACACAACTGCATCGGCAGCACGATCTGTCCCATTTACAGGCTCAAAACAGCAACCAACGCCTCTCGTTTTACTCTTATTCATTTTGTCTCAACATTCAAACAAACGCTCCAACGGACATCTCTCAGTCGGCTAATATGTCTGTCAACAGGGATACTGAGCAGCTGCAGATCCAAATGGGGCTCATCAACAGCGACGGGAAATATCTAACTGCAGAAACCTTTGGGTTTAAAATCAACGCATCTGCCACGAGTCTAAAGAAGAAACAGACGTGGACATTGGAACAAACCGCAGAGGACGACAGTGTCGTATTTTTTCGTTCCCATTTGGGTCGCTACCTAGCCACTGACAAATATGGGAATGTCACCGCAGAGAGCGAGGAGCAAAGTCAAGATTGCCGTTTTGTCATCACCGCCCATGAGGATGGGCAATGGTCCTTATTCTCCGAGCCGCACGCGCGCTACTTGGGTGGTAGTGAAGACCGCATCAGCTGTTTTGCGCAAACAATAACTGCCGTGGAGAAATGGAGTGTACACTTGGCTTTGCACCCACAGGTGAATCTTTATAGTGTCACGCGCAAGCGCTACGCTCACCTCAGCGTTTCACGGGTGCGCGAGGAGATGACAATTGACCGTGATGTCCCATGGGGTGTTGACTCGCTGGTGACACTGGTTTATCGTGACCAAAGGTACCACCTCGAGACATATGATAACCGGTTCCTTCGTAACGATGGCGGGCTGTCCACAAATACTGAAAAGGACACCGGATACATGTTGGAGTTTCGCTCTGGAAAAGTGGCATTTCGAGACTGTAACGGTCTGTACCTCTCTCCCTCCGGTCCCAGCGGAGCTATGAAGTCCGGTAAAAACGCGCGTGTGGGGAAAGATGAACTGTTTGCCTGGGAGCGAAGCCATGCGCAAGTTGTGCTTACAGCCGGTAACGAGAAGAACGTGTCCATTAGGCAAGGTAAGTCAGGCTCACTCACGGGCATTTCATAGATTTGGCTAATTGGTGATGTCAGTCATTGTTTTTTGACCAGCTCTGAATAGAGGAATGTACAGAATAAAAAAATGATTGTAGACACGCAGATGGATTCGTCATTTTTCATCTTCAGTATACTGCAATGGCCAATAAATTGAGCCATGAGTGGGAAAATGTTACTGTTAGAAATGACACTCTTCCTGACTGAGACTCTTTTATGCATTAGACAAGAAACAGAAACCATTTTTTTCATTGTGTGTATCTGCATGCATGCATGTCTGTGTGTGTGTGTGTGTGTGTGTGTGTGTGTGTGTGTGTGTGTGTGTTTGTTTCCAAGAGAGAGAGCAAGAGAAACAAACAGAGAGTGAAAGGGAGAGAGGATAGGTTTGGTTTCATGACCTAAGCATTAAACCAGTGTTGGATGTGAATGTTGAATGAAACTATTCCAAGTGAATCTGTCATGTCCCATCCCATATCTAGCCGACTAGAGATTAGTGTGAGCAGGGTGCAACTAAAATCTGTCATCATGTGCCTCGTTTCCTGTCCCAGGCATGGACCTATCAGCCAATCAGGATGAGGAGGGAGACCAGGAAGTGTTCCAACTGGAGATGAGTCGTGAGGACAAGAAGTGCGCATTCCAAACAGCTGCTGGGAATTACTGGACTCTCACCACCTCTGGTGGACTGCAGTGTACCGCCACCACCAAGTAAACGCTCAACACACACTCTCACACACACACACACACACACACACACACACACACACATTTTCTCAAGCAACTAGCCCCAAATGACAGCACACTCACACCCTCACACTATTTCCCCAGGTCCACCAACAGCTTCTTTGAGTTGGAGTGGTGTAATAATGGCCGAGTGTGCGTGCGTGCGGCCAACGGGAAGTACGTGACTGCCAAGAAGAACGGTCAGCTGGCAGCTAGCGTCGAAAACGCAGGTCAGGTCTACGGAGAGGCAAAGGATTCCATGTTGATGAAAATGAGCAGTATGTATAGAAAAAAGAGAAGTTTTGTGGGGGCCAACTAACTGGAAAGGTAGACATGACTTGAATTCCACGTTAAAAACATTGCCGGGCCTACTGTCAAACATACAACCTTATGAACTTACCTGAGCACCTGTTGTGGCGTTGTTTCAGCACTTAGGTGAATAGCCTGACCAGCTAGCCTACCCTTTATGTCCTCCCCATGGGAAAACTAAGGTTGTTCTCTCGTTTCTTCTGTTGACAGATAAAAACGGCCTCCTAGTAACTCAGTAATGTTTGTGTCCTGATCAGGGGAGGCAGAGCAGTTCCTGATGAAGCTGATCAATAGGCCAATCATTGTCCTCCGTGGAGAGCACGGTTTTATTGGCTGCCGTAAGCCTGGCACGGCAACCCTGGATTCGAACCGCTCCTCCTACGACGTCTTTCAACTGGAGTTCCACGAAGGAGCCTATAGTCTAAAAGGTGTGTGTCCTTTAACTGTATATGCCAGGGCATTCTTTATCTGGACTACTAGCCAAGCTGCATGTTTCATAAGTTGTTCAAGCTGCTTTGTTTCCTCCTTTGCATGCCAAGCTTTGACAATCTCTCCGTTAGAACAAACTTTAAAATGTCAAAGACGACAGGTCTATGGCAGGTCAGTGGTCAGGAATACTGTGCTGTGTTTCCAGACTCCCAGGGGAAGTACTGGGGTGTCGGAGAGGAAGCAGCTGTGGTGTGCTCCAGCAGCACGCCCGTTCACTTCCTGTTTGAGTTCTGCGACCTCAACAAGATGGCTGTGCGTGTGAAAGGGGGGAAATACCTGAAAGGGGACAATGCTGGCTCCCTGAAGGCCATCGCTGACTCCCTGGACAGCGCCACCCTGTGGGAGTATTAAGAAAAGGGCAATGCACTATAGAATACAGCACATTCTCCTATTTGTTATGAGGGAGGCACAAACTGGGACTTATTAACTGGACATCATTGCACTACAGTCCTCTTGTTGTAACTTTCCCTCGTGTAAACATCTTCATCTCTTTCTAATGGGCTCTTGATTGGACCAGCTTAATTGGTCATGGTGACTTTGTACTTTATAATTTCTTTTGTGAGTTAAATTTACCAATCAAATATGACAACATATATTCAGGCTGTTTTCAACTACGGTATTGATTGGTAAAGTTAGGCATTTTGAGAGATCCAATTGCTGCTTTGCTATACCGATACTGAAGCAATTTATTGGTTTTATTGGGGTTATTATAACGGATCATCATAAAGAGGTCTAATACCTTGTCGAATCAGGCGATAAAGCCTTGCCAATGGCCCTGAAGGACAAAAGGTGATGATTGTTTTAAAAGGATTTTACATGCTTTAAATAATGCATTTCTGTGTGCTTATGGATTCAGACGATTTGTTTTTTTACAATTGCCTTCTTAAGATTTGATGTGGCCTGTTACTATTGCATTACATTGAATAAGGCTTTTGCTGTGCCTTCACTTGGGTTTGTATTTTATTACCCAATGCATGCCAATGTATTTGTCCTCAGCACGTTGACGTATTATTGTGGCTGAATTTGTTTCATTATTTTGAACTTAATCTACATGGTAATAAACGTGTTTGTTAAAGAGAAACCAGTTGTATCAGGCCTCCTCTTTATCTGGGTGACACTTTATTTAGCATGCTGGGTCTTCCTTTTTCGTCTCGATATTTTATAACGGAATGATTTGAATAACTGATCATCTCATGGTGGAGGCTGGATATGTTGGCAAGCAAATCAGAAAAAAGAATAGCAGAAAAAGCCCCTAGTCAAGACTAGATGATGTCTAACCAACAAAAGGACATAAGCAGGGCGTTTAGAAAGCACCACCAAACACCCTTTCTCTTTGAAGCCACACGGACACACCCACACTCAGACAAAGCTTTAGGAGAGCCATTTTGTTCATCTCATTTGTTTTAGATTTCTTCTCCTTGTCCCTGTTAAACACGGTCTGTAAAACATGGAAGAGATAATGGTGACAATCATTGTTCTTATCCGAAAGCCAGTGGAGAAAGTGAGTGTCTAAAAGAGGACGAGTGCTAGCGCAGTGCAAGAGAGAGAAAGTGTCTCTCCACCTTTTACCTCTTGAGATTTCACTGAGCCAAAAGTGTACCTTTAGATGAAGGACGAGAGACAAAAATGGAGAGGGAGGTAACCTACTCTACTTTCATTTTCGTCCTAATCTGACCTCTTAAAATCACCAGCCTAATTTTCAGAGAGAATTATGTCAAATACCACCAGAATGTCAAACCATTAACAGATTGTTCTGATATATGTTTGCTGCCTTGCACGATTGTCTGTGAGCAAGATGGGTTGCCATGGAAACAGCAGTCTCGTCCTTTTTATCATAGAGTTGGGGAGGATTGATATAGGGAAGATGAGGAGGATCCTCACAACGTTTCACAAAGGATAGAGGTAGCAAACACGGCGGTCATAAAGAATAAACTCATTGAGGAGAGGATAATTAGATATACCCCTTCAGTCTAATATTAACAGGCTTACACACACACGCACGCACGCACGCACGCACACACACACACACACACACACACACACACACACACACACACACACACACACACACACACACACACACACACACAGACAAGCCCACACTTAAATGAAGTCTTTGTGTTTCAGATCCTCGTGATGGGAAAAACATGTGATTTCCATTCAAAGGATTTTAGTACTTGTATTTTAGGTAACGCACGTTCAGCGCCCGCGCGCGCACACACACACACACACACACACACACACACACACACACACGCACACACAGATACTTAAAAGAACGTATTGAATCAAGGTAGGGCACCGGCATTTCAATGACTTCTACAATAGATAGCATTGGAAATGGGAACTTTGGGTGCGGTCGGGGGGATTGGGAGAAGGCCAGGTTAGGTAACTACTGCATGTCCACTGCCACAGCACCAGAGGAAAGAAGACAGGAGACAAAAAAGGGAAACAAGAAGGAACTACACAGACACATGCTCTGTAACCACAAGGCCATTTTACAAGACGTTAACATAAAGATGCTAACTGTTATCCGTTTGGTGTAATTGGTTCTAGGTGGGCCAAATAGTAAGTTAGGCAGTGGTGTTACTAGCTATGCAACCAATTACGATCTTTTTCAAATTAAAAAGGAAAAAGATAGACAAATAGAACAACATTTTGTCCCGCTATTAAAGGACAACTGGGTGTATTGATCTGAGTTCGTTCTGTCAGATTGAGTGTTTCTACTAAAACCATAGACTGTACATATCTATGTAAAACAACCCACTGCTGCCCCCTAGAGCATGCCAGTTGAAAGCGTTGCGTAATGTCTACATTTCCGTGACGTCCAGTTTTTGTTTAAAGCATTGAGAATATCCCACAAGACATTCTTTAAAGAAACTGCTGAAAAAAAGACAATTAATTGGGGAAAACTAGCATCCAACTGTACTAGCATAATAACAGGAAACAAGCCTTATTTTCTCAACTTGTTTCCCTACAGCAAAAAAATTAAAACGTTCCTTTTGACCTTCTCATTTGCAAGGCAAGGTAGAGTAAACACACATACAGACTGTGTGCAGCTCAATATAGGTATAATTAAGTGTATTTACTTAAGATTATCAGATAGAGATAGGCTTTGGGCCATGTGTGTGTGTGTGTGTGTTTTAGTCCCGTATGGCCGGCAAAAGATGGCCATTGGCTTCTGCTACACATATGATCCTCCTCTCTTTTTGTATCTCTCTCCTTCTCTCTCTATCTCTTTCTCTCTCCATCTTTTTGTATCTGTGTCTCTTACACACATGCACCCTAATGTCAATTAGTTAATTAAACCTCTGGTCCATATCTTTGTATCTTAGTTTGCCCTTAGTTTGACGAAAGATCCTATCCAGCTTGAGGGTGGGTGTGGGTGTGTGTCTGTGGACCCGATGCAGTGTGTCAGGCATGACACAGACAGCAGGTCCAACATAGCCTATTACACGTTATGAGCTTCCAAAGAACCCGGATATGGATCAATATGGGTTCAATAGGCTTAACAAACTCACAAGCAAACCCACACCCTTTTTCCCTTTAACAGGATCACGTGTAAGCGCCTAATGCACACACAAATCTAGACACCCCGACAGAGAGAGAGGATTAGAGAGAGAGAGAGAGAGAGAGAGCGAGAGAGAGAGAGAGAGAGAGACAGAGAGAGAGAGAGAGAGAGAGAGAGAGAGAGAATGAGCGAGTGAGGGGCGGTACTGTTGACCACTACCTTTGCATGCCTTGAAGTAGGCCTACTGATAAGCGAGCTATTGCACAAGAGGACCGGAGACAACCCCGTCCTCAAATCAGAGAAGCCTGAGAGCTAAAACCTTATCCAACAGGCAGGACATAGAATTTGCCTAAAGTTGCTATGCCTCTGGCAGTAAAGGACAGCATCAACTCTGTGCGGCTGGTGTTCCTTGGAGCGGCTGGGGTCGGAAAGAGTGCACTAATCCGACGTTTCATGCACAACCGCTTTGACTTTAAGTACACGCGCACAGTGGAGGAACTGCATGCAATCGAATACCATACTATTGACGGCGGTAAAGTGCGCCTGGAGATGTTGGATACCAGCGGTAGTTACTCCTTCCCGGCCATGCGTGAACTCTGCATTCGCCACAGCGATGCGTTCGCACTCGTTTACGCTGTGGATGATGCCTCTTCCCTCGAAGAAGTGAAGCGGCTACGCAATGAGATTCTGGAGCTGAGGGGTGGCAAAGACGCTCCTATAACTGTGGTTGGTAACAAGGCAGAGCTGACAGTCAGTGAGGGCCGCGTTCTGTCTGCTTCAGAAATAATGCCCATGGTGGAGAGTGATTGGGAAGCAAGCTTTGTGGAGGCCTCTGCGCGCACGGGAGAGAACGCAGTAGGGGTGTTTAGTTCTCTGCTGCAGCAGGTCAATCTACCGTCCCGGTTGAGCCCTGCTGTGCACAGACGCAGAGACACTCTGCCAAAGGAGATCGTGAAGAGAAGACCACTACTGAGGAAAAACAACAGTTGCATTCTGTCATAGAACTCTAGAATGTATTTATTTTCAGACGGAACATAGAAAGACTACGAGTATAGCTGGTCTACTCTGGTTTAGAGATTTTTTTTTCCCATATAAAGGAATGAGAGAGTCCCAGGGGATGATGCCAGCCCCATGACTGACAGCTCACAATGAATATGCAATGGCTTACATTTGTTTAGTGGGTATTGCATTGGTGATGGATTTCACTTCTTTAAAAGTGAGGGGTAGGTATGTAAATGTAAGAGTTTATCTTTGTAATAAAATCTATTTTGTGACACATTTATGCATGTCTGGTTTCCTAAATGTCCATTCTGGAGATATTTTAATCATATTGTCACTTAGGTGTAAGATAAAAGCTATCCCATTTAACAATGATTAAAAATCAAGGTTTACATACACCCGATGCTCAAACAAATAATCAGTAATATCCTGGTATATCAGGAGAAACTGAATGACTAATTATTCTTATTTCATTAGCAATCTCATGCATAATTTGTTTGTCTACAGGTGACAACTCATGCTGTCGTCTTTTCGAATAATATGGGGTTTTACTGACCCAAATTCTATTCATACATTCCTGTGTCTGATTGCCATTCCAAATGGTTTGAACGGTGCCTGCAGCTCCATCCGATCTGCACCCTTTATTTTATCTGACCGAAACTTAAAACGTGTTGTTACCACAAGTCTGACTCTAACACAATAACATAACCTCTCCATACTGATAGTCAGGTTCCACAGGGTACACAGCTCTTTCTCAATTGTTTTACCAGTGTTTTATTTCACTCCAAATACACTTCAGAATTTTGGGGGGTGGGGGGTTAATAACAATAATGAACAGCGTAACTTCCTGCTACAATAAGAAATGTTCCTCCACCGTTGCACTGAGCAAACACTTGTGTCAAGAGAAGTACACTCACATCTCTCATGGTAGCTTGCCCAATTCTCCTCTTCACGCCTCTTCATCTTGTCCCTCTCGGATTCTGCTCCAATCATACAATCCTTATGCACTCTCTAATTAGCCTATGGCTGCAACTGGCCGTGGATACACAGTCGTGAAGAGGTCAGGAGAGCCCTCTGTGTTGTTTGCATGTGTTTGTTTTGAAAACAGGGCGTATAAAGGACATAATAGAGAGATAGTAGACAAAGTTGTGAGCTGGGATTCAGAGACCCCTTTATTTAAGTGACAGTTATGTATAGTTGGACATAAACCGCTCCATTGGCACTATACTGTATATAGATCTGACTAACCAGTGTAGGTGTAGTCTATTAGATAACACACACGTGCGCGCACACTCACACACACACACAAACAACTCTCAAATCATCACGTGTCCTTGATTCTTTCATTATTGACTTATAAGAGTTTACTGATAATGTTATGAATGGGAAACCCACAGCTGTGTTTAGTTGTAAGGGGGCTCGACTTTGTACCGGTACAGGGCAAAAGCCATACCCAGAAACTGTGCATGTTTATGTTTGCTTTGGCCCTCTCCACATGCTTGCAGCTCAGTGTAAGGCAAAAGTACTGCTGACCAAAAATCTTATACACGTGACGTGGATGAGTCGTGTTATGTTTTTGTGTGTCTGTAGGGCAGCTAGGCTGCTAATAAGAGGAATATTGGACACTGTGGAAGCTGGGGGAAGGACTTCACATTCAGTTTGATTCAAATTTTAAGGTAAACAACAAGTAACATTCACAAAGAATACTGGAAGTCTATTTTTAGTCGGCCTACTCTAACATCAACTGCAGAGTTAAAGCAGAAGGCAGCCTGAAATGACTAACTTATTACTGTACATGCCTAGTGTAGTAGCCTATACGTGAGCCAGATCAACTCACATGGTAGGCCACGTTTGGTATCTGGGCCCTGTGACTGATACAAAGTCATTTTGTTAGATATCATTTGTGGATTATTGTACAGTTAAATCTAAACTGGCTGCGGCACAGCTGCCATGGTATCTTATCAGCGACCAGGCCTATGTGGCAATGCCTGTGGATGTCTTTCAACATACCCCACCTTAGGCTATAGCCTTGCCCTATACTGTAGCTGCCACCTTCTCTGTTGACTGCTTTATTCATTGTTGCCAAATTATCTTAGCGTCAGCCCTGGCATGATGCTGCATGCCTTTCTCTTTGTGCCTGGTGTGCTTTTCCCTACCTTATTTGCTCTTGTCCGAGAAAAAGCTTTGAATCTTGAATTTCAATTGTTTTGCCTGAGTACTATAAAGTTGGTAGACTACATATTCCAATCAAATAAATATGATGGCCCTTGATTTGGGGGAGATTTTGTTAAGGCCTGCTCACCACAATGCACTCTGTCAAGAATACTCTCTCTCTCCCATGTAGTTTTCTAGTAAAAAAAAAAATAAATAAATAGCATGAAATATTTTAGAATACGTATAAATAGACGGGATAGACATAAACATTCGCACAAGCTAAACTTTCAACAGCTTTTCCTGCACTATTGCTGGCTGTTGTCAGTCACATGGCAGGTGGATTTTGAATACTACAAATCCCATTTTTACTAGTGACATGGCAACATAGGGCGTTAACTTTTTAGTTTGACCAATTGTCCTGCCCGATACGAATTTGCGGATCAGCGATTGGCCTTTATTATGCACTACTTCCCAGGATGCTTTGCGTTGCTGGCTTGGAATTCAAATCGTTAGCACCAATCACAAACTCCCATAACGAACGAGGCAGCATTTAAACTTGTAGCAGTCACTGTTGTCAAAGGAAGACCTATTAACAGCGGGGAGAGAAATCTATCTTGCACTTTCATATTTTTTCTTTCCAAAAGATTAGGATTTTTGGTCAATGCCCTCGTGTTTTTACTTACCCGTATTACTCGAATGTTTTTTGGACTTTTTGATTTGAATTGAGCGTTTATTGTGCTTGTAGATGGTAGTTTTTTGGCTAGCTAACGTTACCCGGAACCTTTGCAGAAGTATAATAGTGGAAAAAGCTTAATATAACGTTACGTAATTTACATTTCTATTTTAATAGCTTCTGTTGAATCTAAACAGTAGCGCTTTATACCAAGATGAGCGGAGGAACAGCAAAGCCGGCGAATCCGACTAATGTCGACCCAAAATCGGCACCCCTGAAAGAAATTCCAGATATTCTTGTGGATCCCCGGACTAAGAAAAGGTACATGAGGGGAAGATTCCTTGGCAAGGGAGGTTTTGCTAAATGCTATGAAATCACAGACATGGACACTAAAGAAGTTTTCGCCGGTAAAGTCGTGCCGAAGTCCATGATTTTGAAGCCGCACCAGAGGGAGAAAATGAGTTCAGAGATATCTATCCACAATAGTCTCGATAACCCTCATATCGTGGGTTTCCATGGCTTCTTCGAGGACGACGACTTTGTCTTCGTTGTCTTGGAAATCTGCAGGCGGAGGGTGAGTAGCTAAGTTCGAGGGGAACTACCTACTACTAACTATTAATGAGTTAATGTTAAAAGTTAGGCCTATAAGCTAACGGCCAAACCTTTTGGCTAACGGCCGACATATTTCTGTTAGTCATGACAGGAAATGTGTGCATTATTTATTAGATATAAGTAGATTTAAACGGTCGTATCTTTTAGCAAAGAACATTGATTTGCAATGCTATTCCATTACTTTTGAATTGACATTTATAAAATCAGATGTCTTCCCATTTCTGCAGTCTCTTCTGGAACTTCACAAACGTAGAAAAGCAGTGACTGAACCAGAGGCTCGCTACTATATGATGAAGCTGCTAAAAGGATGCCAGTACCTACACAACAATCGAGTCATCCATCGAGATCTGAAGCTTGGAAACATTTTCCTTAATGATGATATGGAAGTAAAGATTGGTGGGTGCACTTGCTCAAAGTTAATGCATTTCGACCTCTATTAAAAATACGTTTACTTTAATCTAAGGACTTTCATTGCTTCTTAGGTGACTTTGGACTTGCGACTAAAATCGAGTTTGAAGGTGAACGAAAGAAGACCCTTTGTGGGACTCCCAACTACATCGCCCCAGAGGTGCTCTGCAAGAAAGGCCACAGTTTTGAAGTAGACGTCTGGTCCCTTGGGTGCATTCTGTGAGTTAAAAGAAGACCTATTGCCAGTATACCAAACCCGTGAGTTGCAAATTGGAAAACATTTAGTTTACAAAAAACGTTTCCAACTTTCAGGTACACATTACTGGTGGGTAAACCCCCCTTTGAGACCTCCTGTCTGAAGGAGACTTACAGCCGTATCAAGAAGTGCAACTACACAATCCCCTGGGTAAGCCAAAAGAATAAACAGACTTCTTCTGCGAGTTCAATTTCTAGAGAAATAACAATTTGTGTGAATTGGTCTACCTTTTCCCCGCCTCATGTACATCTTTTTTAAATTTTGTATTTTACTTCTCGCTTTTAAATGTGTCTCTCTGCAGCACATCAACCCAGCAGCAGCTTCTCTGATAAAGCGGATGCTGAATGCAGACCCCAGCCAGCGGCCCACTATCTCTGCTCTCCAGACAGATGAGTTCTTTACGGGCGGCTACATCCCCCTGCGCTTGCCGACCACCTGTCTAACTGTGCCCCCGCGCTTCTCCATCGCCCCCTCCTCCGGCCTGGACCCCGCCCAGAGACGCCCCCTCACCGCCCTCAACAGTCAAGGTAATGGTTTCATCTACATGGCCACCCAGCTTCATGAACTAGGCAACTTTGTAACTGGCACATCTCCACCACCGGTCATTTATGTTTGCCGTGTAACAGACCGCTCTTTACAGACGAGTTATGTTGATTATACATACGTTCAATAAGTGAGGGTCTGTGTTCTGAATGACTTTCTTCCCACATCAGGGACCGACAAGGTGGAACAGAAGGACGAGGCTCTACAAAGGTAAGACCTGCACACGGAAACAACGGGGCTCCAACCAGGAATCACTGCTGGTTTTCGGCATGTTTAGCAGGCCTTGGGGAAACGGGCGTGGAATGGTTTTAGATCTTTGATCTGGTTCGAGTTCTGATTCCTGGTTTGTCTGTTTGCGTGTATAGGGAGGTTCCAGAGCCGTCGAGCTGCCACCTGAGTGACATGCTGCAGCAGCTCAACACCATCAATGCTGCCAAGCCCTCTGAAAGGGCGCTCATTCGGCAAGGTAAGACCCAGTGGTTTGGTACACTCATTGTGCGGTCATGCACCAAGATGTATGAATGCAGCATAAATTGGGCTGAGAATTGAGAATATGGTCTGTCCTAATAATAGACTGAAGGTGACGATCCACTAGGCAGCCTGTCATCTTTCTGTCTCATCAGTCAGCAATCGAATTGCACTGATCAAATCATTAGTTGGTATGGCCTTGGTTATGCTTTGTAGTTGTTCAGCGTGTACTGTCACCTGTCTCAGACATAGTGTTTCGTGTTTTCAGAGGAGGCTGAGGACCCCGCCTGCATCCCCATCTTTTGGATCAGCAAGTGGGTGGACTACTCTGACAAATATGGACTGGGTAAGCGGAGACTTTCCGTCTCTACCTCCTTTCTGAACATCCCGTTTGTTTCTGGCAGGTGGGTGTGTCTAACTGCTCTGTGTTGCAGGCTATCAGTTGTGTGACAACAGCGTGGGCGTGCTGTTCAACGACTGCACCCGGTTGATCATGTACGCGGACGGCGACAGCCTGCAGTACATTGACAAGACCACGGCAGAGTCCTATCTCAGCGTGCGCTCCTATCCTACCACCCTGGCCAAGAAGGTAGGCTCGCAATGGCAGAGTCTTGACAAGACCCCCCCCCCCCCCCCCCCCCCCGTGTCTTTTGTTGACTTTCCTCCTGACGCGTTCCTTTCTGCTCCTTGCTCAGATCACATTGCTGAAGTACTTCCGTAACTACATGAGCGAGCACCTGCTGAAGGCCGGCGCCAACATGCTGCGCCGCGACGGCGACGAGCTGGCACGCCTGCCCTACCTCTGCCACTGGTTCAGGACCAAGAGTGCCATCGTTCTGCACCTCACCAACGGCACGGTGCAGATCAACTTCTTCCAGGTTAGAAGACACACACACACACACACACACGTCTATCTCACTGCCCAACCCTTTGACGTTTATCTGGTCTGGGTCAAGATAAACAACATTGGTCTGATCTCCATGATTTGTTCCCCTCCCCCACCAAGGACCACACCAAGCTGATCCTGTGCCCCCTGATGGCAGCAGTCACTTACATCGACGAGAAGCGAGAGTTCCGCACCTACAAGCTGTCTCTGCTGGAGGAGTTTGGCTGCTGCAAAGAGCTGGCCGGCCGCATGCGCTACGCCAAGGTGATGGTGGAGAAACTGATAGCATGCAAGTCCTCCACCGCACGCTAAACAGCCCAGTCTGTCGCCTCCCATTTCTTTTAGAAAGGTTGGTCGGAAGCATAGGTTAATTTTAACCTGTGTGGACGAGTTGTTTTTTTGTTTTGTTTTTTAAACTATGTCTTACATTGGAGGGAAGGGATGGAAGGTGGTTTTACATTGTTTGCCTGGTCCCTGTTAGTTTGGAACGGTATCACTCCTATGGTTTGACTTGATCTGATTTGCTTGGACTGAGTTTTTCTCCACGGAATGATTGTTGTTTCAGCGGGTTTCCTGTGCCTCAACTCTCAATTCTTCGCTGTTAGTTTTATGCTTCCTTGGCACTACCACTATACTGAGTTAAATCAGGATTTGGCTCTATTCTAATTGGACAGCCTACAAGTTGTGAAAGATGATGTGGAGTTGAGGTAAGGGGGTTGTACAGAATGTTTTTCTCTGGTCAGTGTTTCTTATGTGGCTATTTGTCTGTGCTCTTAAAAAAAAAAAAAAAAAATGTCGAAACTGACTGTGTTGATAAGCCTTTTATCATGTATATGCTTATGTCTTGTTCGTTTTTACAACATTTTTACGTTTCTGTAATTTTAAATGTTTATCTTTCAACAAGATGTGCCCCTGTAAAAACCGCTACGTTGCATTAAATGTTGTAAAGATATTTACATTCTTCTCGCATTTAAATAAAGATTATTGAAATAACTGATTTGTGGTCATTTTACTTTTACTTACGAGCGCAAACATGCTGCAGCGTCATGAAGGTGAGCTGGCGCAACCCACTGGTTCAGGACGGCCAGGTCCCAGTGTGCCATCGTCCTATACCTCAGCAACTGCAATGCAGATCAACTAGAAACTAAAACTAATCGACACTCTATCATGTTATTTCAACAGAGTAAAGCAAACTAGCAGAAATGTTTATGCAAAAACAAAATGGTTGACAAGGTGTCAGATTTAATAGCATGTGGCACAAAGGACATCACGCTGTGTCAATTGAGACACACAGGCTAGAAATTAGTAATCTACCAGTTTAGACTTAAAACCGGACTCAATATGTGCACACACTGTTTAAAAAAACATTTTCATCAGGCCGAATGGCATGTAGATATTTTATCCTTGGATAATTTACTGTTTTGGCTATCAATTTGACCGTCACTGGAACAGTAACTTCCTCGGTGTACCAACGTTCCATTCTGCCTTTTTACAGTGACCGACACATTTTAATTTGAGTTTAATTTAAAGTTTAAGATAAGGGTACATATTTTTCCACAAACGTCCTATTTGTGTGGGAACCAATTAGCCCATGTTGAAAATGCAGTTGAGTGTATATTGCACTGCGGGCCAGCAGTCTTTAGATCCCCCTACAGACTAAATGTAATCATTACAGCTCCTGAGCTGCACTAACTTTTTTTACATTCCTAACTAATTACATCTCCATTTGCATTGTGGGCTATGAAAAGTACAAATATTGATAAAGTATGTACATTATCCTGCTTTTTACTCTGCTTATAGAAACAATTTAACCTGAGAACGTTGAAAAAGTATACAAACTTTTAATACATATATGATACATACATTTAAAAAACTTTGGTTACAGTATGAATATATATATATATGTTTTACAATGAACATTATTTTTTGTTTGCCTATAATTTGTTCATAGGGTTTATAATAAAATCAAGTGTTTTAAATCAAATAAGAGGATGTGAAAGGTTGAACAACAGCATCTCCATAACAACCGGAAACTCAGTCCGACCCTCCTCAGTAGTTTTAAAGTTGAAACATATTCAAACCTATGAAATAATCTTCTTAAAATGAGAAAATAGTGCAGGGAAGCTCTCTGCAAATAAACAACATGCAATAAACTGGTTTGACTGAATTCCTGCATTAGTAAGTGTGTGGTACAGCTTGGCACAAAGCTTACAGCAGTCTTAATCACAGCCATTTGCCCTGCCAGGTTACATTCACCTGAATAGGCATGTGCTTGAGTAGTTATCTCCCAGAGTTGGCAGTGCAAAAGTTTTACAGTGGAGTACAGTGGTAGAAGGAGAGGTCTCCGTTGTTGTGGCCAACCAGCAGGCTGTCCCGCCCGCCCCAGCGAGCCAGCTGCCAAGCCGTGTCCTCTGGGTCCCAGACCACCCTGGAGCCTGCCAGGCCCCCCAGCTCCCACACACACAGCCGGCCACACTGGCTCACCCCCACCACGCTGGTCCCTAGGACGTCGGCCTCACACAGCCTGAGGAGGACACGGCAAGGTTAGTACATCGAGACCTTACACACGCACGCTTACTTATCCCTGACAGCCTTGTTGTTTAAGGAGGTGTTCATGTTTAATTTATTATTTTTTGTATTTACATAAAAATGTAATGTAGTGGTGTTTCTGTGATCTGAGCAAAATCTACAAATAGGGGCAACATCCTTTCTGTGTGACTGTAAAAAGCTGCCGAAGGCCAGGCCTCTTTCTGTCCGTCAACCTCCTGATTTTACACCAGCCAACATAGAAGAGGGAAAGACAGCGCTCCAAAGAAAGAAAGTCGACTGCGTTTCCCCGTAACCAACGGAGCAGAATCTAGTCCCCGTCTCACCTCCTGGACCAGGCGGTGGGCAGGCCCAGTCGTGTTGCCAGGGCGGATTTACCACTCAGAGGGTTGGTGGCCACCAGAGAGAACACCACCCGTCCACTCCTCTTCCCCTTCTCTGCTGCCTCCGCCGAGAACAAACCTCCTTCGTCCTTCCTCGCTCCACCTTCGTCCTCCCTGGGGGAGCTGAGGGACTGGTGTTGAAGCAGGACAAACAACACCCCCTGCATGGCATGCGCGCGCGCGCACACACACACACACACACACACACACACACACACACACACACACACACACACACACACACACACGTAAGACTGGGTACGGGGTGGAGTAACACTGGCAAGGTAAGGAGACCGACAAACATACACAGGATGAGAATCCTCGGAGGCAGGCTGTGTGCGCTAGGTTCTCTGCCAGGGAGATTCTCCGCAACAGCTGCCCAGTCCTTGTGTTCCTGTATACACACATCGACACACCCTTACTTACACTTGCTATACTTTACACTACTAGAAAATGTGAGCGCTCGACGGCGTCACTCACCAAACCAAAAGTAGTGCGTCGTTGGCCGAGCCGATCAAAGCGTCTGGAAGTCCCTCCACAGCCGCCAAGGCCCAGACAAAGACCCCGGGTGAGGCGAGAGGCAGGGAGCCCTGCACACTATTTCCATGCAGGATACGAAAACCATACAGAACAGACATACATATTAAAGACGCACAAAAGGTTGGTGAGAAGCCCTGCGTTAAACAAATGTCACTTTGCCAATGTTTGCAACGGCTGCGGTCAGATACCTAATACCAAATACCCGCAGGCAGAGTAGTGTAATACACTTAAGAATGATGCGCACACAAGGCGACAGAGCTGCGTTACCTGCCGTCCTGCGACAGGCTGGACACCTGCAGCGCCATGCCAGCTGCGGAGTGGGAGGAGCTAACCACCCTGGCATTGGCCACGCCCACCGCCGTCTGGATTTCCCCCTCGCGCAGCAGCACCTGCTGGAGTCTGGAGCACGACAGCACCCTGCACCAGCCCAACAAACACACACACACGCACGCGCACGCGCACGCGCACACGCACACGCACACGCACACGCACACGCACACGCACACGCACACGCACACACACACGCACACACACACACACACACACACACACACACACACACACACACACACACGTTTCGTTTAGAATAATGTAATTTAATGCTGTGGTATCCAACGTATTTCCCAGTCTTGTTGAGAAAGTGTGTCTAACCTGACTTGTCTGATTTCAAGCTGACCCAGAGTCACACACAGCAGGCCAGCAGCATCCAGCACAGGGAACACACTGATCACCGGCTTCACGCACACGCACACGCACACGCACACACACACACAGACCACCATCAAATACACATACACACATATCCATGTACATCCTGAAAGATTGGGGTCTCCTTTTTAACAAGCCTTACTTCCTTGAAGGTCCAAGTGTGTATCAGGCTCCAGTGAGACGAGGAGGTCTCAGCCCACACACACACCGCCCACTCCCCAGCCGCAGCCACACACACGCCGCCGGACGGCGTGGGGACACAGCAGGCATCCACCAGACACCCCCCTGCAGGAGTCTGAGGGAGCACAGACAAACACAACCATTTCCAGTGCAAATGTGTTTTTTTTAGAACAAGACAAATCTATCCCTGCGGTCGTTCTATACCCCCCCCCACGCCCCCTTACCTGTATAGTGTGTGTGCACTTCATGACACACCCTGCTGTCTTTTCCTCTATTTTCAGTGTTTCAAATTGACCTCCAGCCCCCTTCGCTCTGCCATGGGGGGAGAGAGAGGGCAGCAGGCTACCAAGGGGAAAGCTCTGGGAGATGGGGATTGGCTCAGTAGTGTCATGTGACTGGTTGCTTATGACAGGGGAGCAGTCACACGGCTCCTCCTGATTGGATGGCGGGAAAAAGCCTCGCAAGGGACGAGAGGGTGTGCAACAGCGGGTAAGGGAGGGTGGCCGGGAGGCATGGCAGAGTCGGGGAGGGCTGGAAGGGAGCGGGCCGAGGGTGGGGCAGGCGGAGAGGGGCGGAGGGGAGAGGGACCGAGCAGAGGGACTGGGGGAGAGGGGGAGGTTGAGGGGAAGCCCACTGGTGGGGGAGGAGCGCGGGCGGTCCGGGGTGAAGAGGTGAGGGGTGAGGCCGATGGAAGGCAAGGGCGGGCTGAAGGGGAGCGCCGAGGACACGAGGCGGGGGGAGAGCAGGGGGGAGGTGGGGGAGGCCAGGCTCGGGCTTAGCAGCAACTGGGAGGAGGCCCGGGGGGGAGGAGGACGCTGGGCGAGGCTGCCCAACTGGGAGGAGGCCCGGGGGGGAGTCTTTGTGGAACAATCTACAGGAGAAGCCATCAAAATCTCCTTCTCGGCAGGTCTGTCGGCGAGGAGCTCTGCTGGGGGTTTGGGAGAAGGACTTGGAGAGCGTGTGGTGGTGGGATCCTTGGTGGGGCAGACCGGTGAACGTTTAGGAACCTCATCGGCCTGTGTAGAAGGAGGACACTCCACAGGACACTTGGAAGTGAACCCTGAAGAGACTTTTGACAGGAGAAACGGTTTGTCGAGAGAACTTTGTTCCGATTGGTGGACGGCATTCTTTTTGTTGTCCGATTGGCCTCCTTCAGACTGTGGATGTTCCGATTGGCTATCGTGAGGCATCTCATCCTCTGACTGGTGGACGACAGCACATTGAACCAAGTGGCGTGAGGGACAATCTGCCTGTTCTTTTGAGATGGTCATGAGCTCAGATTCTAACTGGCTGACTATTGACAGTCCAAGAGCTCTGAGGTCCATAGTCTGTTCTGTGACGTGATCTGCCATTTTGTCTGACAAGTGACAACCTGTGCGGTGCTCTGTGGACTGGAGACTAGAAGCACGTTTCTCAACAAAATGGCTGCTACACGGTTGGTCCACTATACTCTGACGTGGGGAAAGGCTTCCCGTAGAGCTGACGCTCAACTGGCTTTCTGAATGGAGTCCTTTAGAAAGCAAAGTGCGCTGCTTTTCTACTTGGCGGTCAACAGACTGTTTGGCGGACTGCCCTTGTGCAGATCGCTTTTCTTCGTTAGTATCACCAGTCCTTTTTAACTGGCTGTCTACAGGTGGCTGTGCCAGGGATGACGTGCACTGAAAATCTTGGTCTACAAAATGGACGGTGGCCTGCTCCACAGTAGACAGCCTAGCAGTGGACAGGGGGGAGCTTTCTACTGTGGGGGTGAGACTAAGCGGGAGAGGGAGGGGCATGACCTGCTCACTTTCGTAAAGCTTGTGGGCGCGGCGGATGGTGGCCCTGCGGGTGTTGTAAGGAGACCACGAGAAGGGTTCGGCCGCCGTCGCCATGGCAAACTGCCGCAGCTTGTTGAGCTTGAGCAGGGCGAACTGGTCGTCGGGCAGGTGGAAGTCCTGGAGGAGGTCAACGTTGGCGAGGCCGCGCCCCAGGCTCCGGGGCAACGGAGCGGGGCAAAGGGGTGGCAGGCGGGAGAGGTAGATGGACGGGGACGGGGAGCAGGGCAGCAGGAGAGACCGCCAACTCCCTGCGCACACAAAGACAAACAAAGACGCATTCACAGACAAAAAAAAACGCAAGTGAGATTAAGGCTTGTACTGTAAATCTAACAATTCGACAAGCAAATGTACCAATATGTACACAAAACAAACAGACACGCACACAAATCTTCTATAGTCTGACCTTTGCTCTTCTTCTGGGGTCTGTTGGACACAGCGCAGCTCCTTGTGAAGATGGGGTACACCTTCTGATCCAGACGGCCAGTGACAGGGGAGTGTTCTGCGCCCTCAGCTCCAGGAAGAGGCTGCGATTTTGGGACTTGGGAAATGGAGGACTGGGCGTTGTCTACACCTTGTCCTGAGTCTGGAGGGTCGGCATCTAGACTGAGCGAGCGTCTAACACCCAAACTCCTTCTTCTGCCCCTCCCTCTCTTCCTTCTCCTGCCTCTAATTGGACCGGTACTGCGAGTTTGAGGGGACAAACAAGTCGTTCCATTGGTCGCCAACTCGGTGAGCATCTCATTGGCTGTTTGGTCACCGACCAACCGTTGACTGGTCTGAGATTCTAATTTCAGACGAAAAGAGCTTTGACTTTCTCTGGTAGGTTGAGCTGGAGCAAGTGAGTCTGGTAGCATTTGGCACTTTGCGGGTGATTCTGAAGATGTAGGTGCAGTGGAGGAAGAGTCCGGGTCTACCTTCGTTTGCATGGGGGAACTCGAGTGCCCATTGGCCTGTGTGTTGGAGCCTCTCGGAGTGCCCTGTCTTTTCGCCCCTCTGCTCCTGCCCTTGCGTTGACGCCCCCCAGCGAACTGATTGAGAATGACCGCCTGCAGGTTCGGCTGGGATTGAGAGGACGACATGCGCCTTGTGGTACGGACGTAGTACTCCGCCGGGAAAGGTAGTCCCTCCACCACGGTATAAGAGTCTGGGAGGCTTTCTTCCCCAACCTTCTCTCTTTTAGTCTCTTCTAATCTCTCACCTTCATCTCTCTCATTTTCCCCACCACCTTTCTCTTCCCTCTTTCCTTCTCCTCTTTCACCGACTAGCTTCTCCACTGGCATTTCCTTTTCTTTGTCAGTGACGTCCAGTTTACCAACCCCGATGTGGGTGGCTGGGCTCCAGTGCGTGAGCAAAAGAGAGGGGGACTCTGACTCCTCCACTTCCGCTTCCCCCTGCTTCTCCACTCTTCCCACTTCCTGTTCTTCCATCGCCCCACCTCTAGCTACCATCAGTTGCGATGGCATCAAAGACGGCGACTCAGAGTCCGAACAAGCCACCAGCTCCTCACTTTCCTCCACAACCTCGACCTCCATTTCCCTGGTCATCCTTTCGTCGTTCCTTCTCTCCAAGCGCAGGCGGCTGCGACGTGACATCAGACGACCGGCGGGGCTCGCCCTGTAACCGGCAAGGCTCAGGAAAGGGTCAGGGGTCAGACGGCAGGTCGTCTCGGAGGGCAGAACGAACCGGACCATGGTGCTCCTCCGGGGGTTCTCAGTAAGCACTGGAACTGAATTGAAAAAAAAATTATCAAAAATAGTGTTCCACTAAGGCCAGATTATCATAGACTTGCTAAAGACATTTTTACAATACAATACAATAACTTAAATTTTCACTCCTATATTAGTTATCCGGGTAAACAAGTTACATTATGGTATGGTAAGACAACTTGAGATAAATCACTTGTATCAGAGTCTGGAAGCAGGGGCGAGTCTGTGAAAGTGGCAGCTGGGCTGCCCAGGTGGAGGGAGGGTGAGGCACCGTTGGGGTACGGGCTGGCTAGGCCTGCAAGGTCCGTGTCGTTCAGGCGGTTCTGATCTGTTATCCTGCTCTTCACATGTCGTACCACTTGAGACCGCTCGGCCCTCTACAAGCCAGTGAGCGCAGGAAATAAAGCACCATAACACTGACAACGTGTAATCTGGACAAGTATTAAGCAGTTTTTGATTTTATTTGAATTTAGGCAACATGACACACTCTCTTCTTGCTAAATATGATAAACTATGTCCGTCTAGGCTTAACAATAAAAAAAAAACGTGTATTCAAAGAACATTGCTGTGGTTAATAAATGAAATAACGTCACGTTATCACTGTTTATACAACACACACAAAACACAGCGCAACTCTTCTGTACTCTCACCAGTAGCCTCTGTGCTGTCCTGGAGTACTCCATTTTTAACAGAGCCAGTTTCCTACGCAGCTGAAGGTAAAGGGGAATAGGGGTTAACTACATCTGGATGTAGCTCAATAGCTTATAAAACAAGGATGACAACCTTATAGACCCTCACCATCTCCTTGTCCTCACAGTCCAGGGAACAATTCAAGTTGTCCTCCATCTTCTTGATAGAAAGAGCTCTAACAGTAAACACAATTTAACACTAACAACCGCACTGATGTTTGACTCGGCTCGCTTTTCTAGACATTCAGAAGTTCAAAGGTACACAATAAAGTTGCAAGCTTGCTAACACTAACTAGCCAAACAGGCTAATCAGACACCACAGTTTATGAAAAATAGTGTAAAATCACAAAATAAGGTCAAATTAGCTAGTTCACGTTTCAGTTCATGTCAAAGTAGTGAGTCTTCGGGAAAAGAAAAAACAACAAGACAACTTGATGTTTTTTTCACGTACATTACCACTGAAACGACAAATCCAGCTTGTTTTCAAGTTTGATAAATCGGGGATTGACTGTCTTCTAATCTCCCGCGAGTTACCTAGCCAGGACTAAGTAGTAGATAGTCGATCCCTCTCAACGAACGTCTGGTAGACAGTCCTGCCATATCGGTTAGGCAAGTTAGGCAAACTGCCTCTTCATTCAAGCCTTTCTAAGCTAGCGAACAAACCTTTACTTTATTTGCTGCTAAGTTGGTCACATATAACAACGAAATCCACGTTAGATTTGCCTTTTTTTTCTTTCTACCGTGCTAAAATCTGATTTTATTGACTCAATACACACGCTTAAATAAAATGCTGTGTATAGGCCTATGTGAGCTCTTAAACCATCACCCACAGTCATGGATGCATGCTTGGTAAGTTGTTCTGAGGCTAGATAGGACGCTGGTCGTTTTATGCATGGGTAAACGTCCAATCAATGGTATTGCATTTTGGCCAACTCAAATGATACATTATTTAAGTTTGATTTCAAGTTCAGTTCATAACCAAAACATGAACTTACAGTATGTTTACATCTATGAAGGACAGTGGTAACTGGCTTACCATATTATAACTGGAGTTTAGCAGTCAATCCATTGCCATGATGTAAATACGAATTGGTCCCTAATTTTTAAGGTATTTTAGCAGTCAAGCAGCTTAGTTCATCAATGTAGAAATTCTCATATTTTAATTAGTCAAAATAGTTCTTCCAGTATATTCAAAAATACATACTTAAATACATATTGACAATGACATGGGTACATATCACACCTCATTTATATCAGACCTTCATTATTATCAATCTTGTTTTCTGCCTGAGGCAGGACAATAACTAACTATACCAAACCTAATCATTTTTACAAAAGAAGGAAAATTACAAATAAGGAATAGTGAAACATTTACCATATTCGATTCGATATCAATGTAATTCGACCAGGTCTGGCATCTACTCTCTCTCTGTAGTCTATACATTACTGGTGTTAAAAAAACAATCTAGGTGGATGACCTGTAGTAACAGCAATGTTATGTTAAGAAAAGAGGTATCAAGTATGGCAGCTCACAAAAAGATGAACGTGTTGAACCGGTGTGTGTGTGTGTGTGTGTGTGTGTGTTCAGTTTGGTGAGACGGTCCTGCTCCTGAGACATCCACAGGTGAGGTACTGCATGGCTTTCATGCTGACGTGCATTAAGGGGCCCAGGTTGAAGAGCATGTGGTAGAAACTGTGAACGGACAGTCCACCCGTCTCATCAGCGTACTTCAGCGCCACGATGGGCGTGTACATGGGGTTGGTCAGGTTACGGAAACGGGGATTGCTTGCTTCTATCACCTTTTTAGTAACCTGAGGTAAGAGAGAGAGAGAGACAGAGAGAGAGCGAGAGAGAAAGAGAGAGCATAGCAGAACCATAACGGAGTGAAGAAAGATTACATTTTGAAGAGCATGGGGGTCAGCCACAGCAGGAAAAAGGGTTTTGTATAAAGGAGTTAACTAATCGGAGCTTCTACAAACATTTCAAATACTGTCAGAAGCACAGTTCAAATGTGCTCCTTCCTACCCTGGCAATGTCGTCAGGCGTCTGTCCCAGAGTCTCGAAGATATCAATCGAGGACGGAAGGTAGACATTCTTGAAATAATGGACTGTGTCCGCGTCGGCGCCAGGGAACTCCTTTTGTCGCACGTCCTGGATCATCTTAGCTTCAAACTCTGTGTGCACTGGCCCTGGCTCAATCATAGACATACTGCAGGGAAGGAAATACAAAGGAAAGTTTAAGGTATGAGGCCGGGAATTTTACCAGGGAGGTGAGCATAGAGGAGAGGGAAGAAAACTCGGCGGAAACAAATAGGGAGGCGGTGTTTGGGAAGTAAAATGAAGACAAACGCCTTTCCGATATAACAAAGGAAATGGTCATGTTAATTAGAAAGTTGGGAGGTGGAGGCACTCACGTGACGTTGAACTTGAGCAGCTGCACCGCAAGGCACTCGCAGAAACCCTCCATGGCAAACTTGGAGGCAGCATACACGTCGTTGAACACCACTCCTGTGAGCAAAACAGCTGCCCTTTAGACGTGGGAAGAAACCCCCAACTCTCGCTCTCCACATTCCATCCCTCTCTTCTCCCATCCCTCCTCCCATCCCTCCGTACCTTGGAGACCCATGACGCTGCTGACGACGATGATGTGGCCCCCTCTCCGTCTCTTCATGTCAGGCATGACCTCCTTGATCATGCGGATGACCCCAAAGAAGTTGGTCTCGAACACGCTCTTCATCTCGGCCATGCTGATGCTCTCCACGGGCCCCACCAGGCCGATACCCGCGTTGTTGACTGGTGGGGAGGACGAGGAGACACGGGGGACGGGGGGGGGGGGGGGGGGGGGGGGGGGGGACCACAGGTGGACAAGAACAAGGAGGACAAAACCCTTGAACATGCGGTGCGTGAGATTCAAAGGGGAGTGCTTCAGCTACAGTAACAGAATTCCCATCACTGCGTGACCACAAAGAGTTCTTTGCTGTTGTCGGTGCCGTCTTTATGTGGGGCTGCTTTTCATGGTGCGGTGCAGAGGTACAGGGTGGTGAAGGGGACTCACTCAGCACGTCCACGTGTCTGTCCTTGATGCCGTCGATGCACTGTTTCACCGAGTCGTCGTTGCAGACGTCCAACACGGCCAGCGACAGGGTCTTGCCGTACGCGTCCCCCGCCGCCTCCACCAGCTTGTCCTTACGCTTCAGGTCCCGCATGGTCGCTATGACTACGGCGAGTCGGGAGGGAAAGGAGAGGGAGCGATGCGGTGAGTCAACGTTTGAACTGGAGGGAGGCAACCGTAAGTCTGTCAAAGGCCTTGGCGTTCATTGCGGAAACTGAGAGAATACCAAAGTTAGGATTTAGCATATGCACACACACACAACAGTATTTGTCTAGGGCCTGTGTTTCTTCCTTTCAGGGGTAAGACCTTGTCATACAGTATCACCATCTGTGGGGTCATACAGAGTTCACTGGCTCAAACTGCTTGTGGGCACAAACCCAAACAGAACGACGCACAAACAGGATTCTGTGGTGGAATTGAGTGTCTGTACGTGTGGATTTGTGTGCTTAACACATTTATGTAATCATGCATATACAACGCTTATACAATACTGCTTATGCGATTTTCTATTTTGAATATACTCTGAATATATTGTATCCTGAGTGTGAATGCGTCTGAGTTGTTTATGTGGTCATTTCCTTCTTTTGATTGTTTACGTATGTGAGTGTGTGTGTGTGTGTGTGTGTGCCTGTGTATATAGTGGAATGCGTACATTCTGTGCTATAGGACCATAGAGAAATGGGTGAGAGGTCAGGAAAAGGGGAGGAGAAGGCAATGAAAACATCAGGATGGAAATGGAGAGAGAGATCTAGACAGAGGGAATGTTGGAAAGAAAAGGTTGTGGGGGTGGGTGTGTTGATGAGATAAAGATGCAATTTATGTGAGAGGTTCTTTAGAGCCGAGTTATTGTGGAATGGGAATCATATTTGAGGGCAGTAAGTTATTCTCACAAGCTATGTTATTTAAAAAATTGTCTTGCTGGTAACAGAACATTCTACATAAGCCTGTGTTTAGAAATAGCATCACATGAGTCGTTTTGGGATTGCTTACACTGTGTACAAAGCCTCTAAGTGTCTCAGAGCATAACCTCCTGTCGGAAATAGAACTGCTACACTGGGTGAGCTTCTATTAGCATTAGCTTGGTGCTAGCGCTCACCCGACTCCTCCAAGAATAGCCCTGGTTACCCCACCTTCTGGCAGTCCTGCTGCCCAGGATAGGTCTCGATGAGTCGGGCAATAAGCTTTAACTATTGTCTGGTGGTATTAAGTGGTCTGTGTGTGATCCTAGGATTGACTTGAGGTTAAGCTGGGATCAGAGACATAACTATTTGAAACTGAATTGGTGTCAATAAACACACACTTTAGACATACAATTTCTTACACATGCCCACTCCTTGGAGAAGATAGTTACACGCACAGACATGCCCCACACACCGGATACTAAAGAGACACTGGTCTTGATATGAACAGACAAATGGTAACAAATCCATTTTGTAAACTTAATTATGAATTTACACTGAGAATCAGGACATCCACCTATTATCCCTAGAGCTGCTTAGAAGAAGCAGAAAGACTGATGCCTCAGATGTGTAGTGCCAGTGGGTTCACAGGCTGTGAACTCTGAGGTCTGCCTTTAGACATGTTACATAAAGATATGAGAGGAGCATGGACTGCCAGGGCACACAGTCCAAATGTAAATTATGTAACTTTGAGTTCATTTTAGATGGAGATAACTGAGTACTAAAACGAAGAAAGAGAGACTGAAATAGTCTAAACAAACTACAATCGTCTGATTATGGTTTTGCGTAATTGCAAAATGACACACACAGACACACACACACACACACACAACACGTAACCTACCATGGTACCGCTGCTTCTCATCTTTTGCCAGCATCACTGCCATCCTTAAACCAATGCCAGAGGAGCAACCGGTGATCAACACGACTTTCTGTCCTGGACTCCCCATGGCTCCGCTGGTCCGATTTCTTCAACGTTCGCCTCTCCCAAAGAAATAACGACAGTAGCACGAGCTCCGGTGGATGAGAGGGGGTTTGAGTTGAGAGCCACTGTAAGCGGATAACAGTTCGCCAGCGAGAAAGATAGAAAGGTCACATGGACAGAGCGCACGGATTATCTAACCGGTGAGGACCATTGGCTTCCATTGTGCCAACCCCCGCCCCCGTCCTGACCCGTATTGAATGAATTAATCTGTGTATTGACCGTTTAGCGTAAATTAATTAGTACAGCTATGTAGATCTTTTATAAATCAAAGTTAATTCTGTTTATCCTTCAGGCACCAAATATCTAGTCCTCTTCATTGCCTTTATAACTTTTACTCTAGGCTACTTTTTCCTCAACTTGATTAGTGCAATTTGGCCAGCAATGGAAATTGGGTTTTCCGTTGAAACGTAACAGCATATTCATAGTTATCTAAATAGAAATGAACCAAAGGGGTATATTAAGCAGTAGGCCTATCCCAACAATAATCCAAAACGCCTGCCGAATTGTGCTCGTTCTGCGGTCCACAAAGCAACCATTGCACTGTAGGCCAGCTCTAAGAACTGGACCGGGAAGGAGAAATACAGTAGTGAGGGGAATACGTTGTATACAGCCCAACTTTTGCTTTTGGTTAACAAAGAGTGCCTCTTAGTGGTCATTATGTGCACTTCGAAACGAAACATTTATTGTAGTGCGCCGTGTTTGACTTATTTATTGTGGCTTAATTACAGTTTTGCCCATTAAGAAATATAAATACGATATGCCAAGTTTATAAATGTGTTGCCTCAGCTGGTCCATGAGTCACAAGTACGCACACAAATAGACGTACACACACATGGAAGCATACACTGGTAAGCGCACAGTGCCAATCATATTTTAAAACTTCCTACCTGAGGGGGTGTTGAAACTATGCCTGGAATCCATCTATTAGAATGGGAGAGAGGGAAAGTGTCTGTTTGAAAGGCAGCGAGAGTTAGTGTTTGAAAACCTTGTTGACTTTGCCTGTAGGCCCATACTCTTTTTGCGAACAATAGAGGGACATGTCAGAGCATTAAAGGTTAAAAGTTGAATTAGATTGATATGGGATGGATGGAGAGAAAAGAAAACCGAAACGATGAGAAATGAAGACTTACTGTAAGCCTATATTTGTAGTGTACCAACATAAAGCAAAAAAAGTATTAAATCTACAAAGCCTGTTTACTGCCTGGGTTGCTGGCTCGCAATACCTTTTCCACATTAGGACCCCTTCTGGAATACTTTTATAGCATACTTGAAATGAACACTTTTAGTGCGCGCGCGCGTGCGCGTGCGTTTGAAACATAGAATGAGCGAGAGCGGGTTAGGTAGTGACAAGCACTGGAATTTGGAATCTGCTAGAGCATATTTTTATTAGCTTGGCAGCACCGTTGTCCTGTTCTAGCATGCTAATGCTGAGGGGGGTGTGCATGTATGTTCTCGTATCCGTCTGTGTGTGTGTGTGTGTGTGTGTGTGTGTGTGTGTGTGTGTGAGAGAGAGAGTGTGTGGCGGTACGATGTGTGCAAAAAGCAAAGGGAGGGATAAAAAGACCTCCTCCATAACTGAATTATTGCAACCAGTTATAAACCTTTTGTGCCATATTATGCCAGCCGTGCGCACTCACTCTCCACCTTTCCCCGATCTGAAATACTGTGGCCTTGCAAGTCGTTCTCATTTCACTTTGTTAGTGGCATCCAGCAAGTCCTATCAGATCAGTGAAAGGCTGTAGTAGAGGGCAAATTATGGGGTTTAACATGGACAAATCTGTTTCAAGAGACTGGCATAGTTTCCTGCCTGGCTGGCTGAGTACCAAGTCTGCAGTTTTTAATAAGAAAAACATGATAGCAACGCAGTGGTCCTGCTAATGAGCTACGAGTATAACTAACTCAAACAACATAAATCCAGGAGCCCCCAAATTCTCCGGGCAGGGAGGGATCATTGAAGAGAGGTGGGAGGAAGGGTGAAAGTGGAGAAGGGTTGGCTGCTGGCGAGGTAGAGACGACTTTTAGGGAATTGTTGGTTATCAAGTCTTATCCGTCCATGACCAACTGGTCTTTTCTGACCGCATTGTTTTTTGTCTGCGCGCACGTTTTTGTCGAAGGGCTTGGGGAGTTGAATTTAACACGAATGGGTACGGAGCCGTGCAGATACCGATAGTTCAAGCGGGCAGACACAAACCCCCTCCTCCTGCACAGGTGTCCCGTTGAGCGCACGGAGCCGGTAGGGATAGGAGCGCACCAGGCTTGCGGTTTTAAAGAAATCGAAAAATGTTAAACCAATGGAACACAGTTCGTGAGACAACGCTACTTCTTTTCCTGCTCATCACCGTTTTTGAATCAACGGTATTGATAACAGGTAAGCTTTAGAGGGGCGACTTAGTTTTGTTCAGGTACGTTATGAAATGTTTGGATTGACTTAGTCAATTCCCTATGTTCGTTCAATAATTGCTAATTGATATCTCTCTCTCTCTCTCTCTCTCTCTCTCTCTCTCTCTCTCTCTCCACACAAATCTTTCGACCTGCCGTCCACCAACACACACTCAAAAACACACCTGTTGACACGGACGCTAGCCTAACTTACTTGTTTAATTGGAAAGACAAGCGCACAATCTTGTCACTGACGAGCCATGCGCGACTCCTCATTTACGCACTGGCCAAATAAATAATTATTCGTGATTTAGCCATTTACCCATCCTTTAGTCTCCAGATGACACGCTTTTCAACATAGTTTTTGCAGAGACACAAGGCATAATCAACACTTTATCTCGTATGATGCTGTATTTGCCCATACCCGCCTTGTCTATGAGTTGAAATCCCAAAATTTGCCAAATACAGTGAGCTAGCCCAAGTTGACTTATAGTTCAGTTAATTGTCCCCTTTGGGTACCAGACGGTAATCCCTGTGACATGCTGTTAGTTATGCTGGTGAGGCTAATTGAATATCTCTCTTAACAGGAGTGTAGGCCTATAGATCATCTGTGCATGCCACTTTAAAAGCTTTGCTAAAGGCCCATGTGCCTCGACTTGTCCGTGCCATACCTTCAGGCGCAACACGTTGTACTGTAGAATATAACCTGCAGATATAGTCGCTCAGTTGCAGCAGGGAGTTTGAGGGGAATGGTATGAAGGCTGTTGAACCACACAGTGAGCTGAACCAAGCTAACTGGGCCTAGTGTGATTAAATACACCCTAGTGTGTGGGTTAAAACAGACACACCAACAGGGACAAAGACAAAAAGAGCAAGCTGCCAGGATATGTAAGATGGAGAGGTGTCCTGGGGTTTGTAGTTCCGTCCGACCGCTTTTGAGTTGGCACGTGTGAACCATGCAGATCTATGGTGTGAACTGGCGAGGGAGGCGCTGTGATGTCATACGCAGGCTCGTTGGGAGTGTGAGCGTCTTAATTGGCTATCATCAACTACAGCTTGGCGAAGAATTCCACAGGGACGGACCCGTGCAAGACTGTAGCGCCATTACATCAGTGCTCCACAGCCGTGTGTTTGAGTGAGTCCTGATGGTTTCAAAGCTCAGGCGAGGTTATGTATCATGACATCAATACCTGACATGGGTGCCTCCATGTCATAACAACCTAGTCAAGTATTTAAGGAGACGAATGAATAGTACAGTGTTCTGATCTTTTCCTATCTATCTTTACTCTAACCAAACCGTGAGGAGGCACGTGATGTCAGCATAAACACACGCACAGATGTCTTGCACACCCGTTGTAGGTCTGTGAAGGCCATTATTGACCTGCGATGTGCATGTGACCTCAAAGCCTTCAAGGTTACACTGGGTCAAACCAGGTCAGGGGGTGAACCCTATAGCGTCTCATACACCTGGCAATTGGGGATGACTTACACCAACACACAGACACACACA
>CM030176.1:9071540-9076540 GCA_017639675.1 Aplochiton taeniatus
CATTCCCCCTCATTTATTGAAAAAGTGTTTTACCTTGTTGTAGGTCAAGCTGGTAGAAGGACCCCATGGACCTGCAGGTCCTGAGGTTAGTGACTGAGCTGCATCCTTCTAGTCAGGTCACTCCTCAATGACACGTCAATTCAACTTTATTCAAGACTTTATCAAAGTGATGCAGAGGGTTCACTGTGTGTGTGTGTGTGTGTGTGTGTGTGTGTGTGTGTGTGTGTGTGTGTGTGTGTGTGTGTGTGTGTGTGTGTGTGTCTGTGTCCAGGGGGAACCAGGACCTTCTGGGCCGACAGGACCTGTTGGACCTCGAGGAGATCCTGGAGAACTCGTGAGGCCTTTCTTCTAAACATGTTTTGTTTTGTGTGTTAGGGTGTGTGTGTGCGTGTGTGTGTGTGTGTGTGTGTGTGTGTGTGTGTCTGCGCTTGCGCACATGCGTCACGTGAAGCACACATGTCCAGAAAAGTATTTCTCTTCTTCTACCTTTGCTCTACCTCTACCAGGGTCCCGAGGGGCGCCAGGGCCTAGCAGGGGCTGAAGGGATACCTGGTCCTCCAGGGAACATCGTGATGATACCAGTAAGAACCAATGCAGTCTTTTGTCTCTTCTAAACCTTTAATACAAATGTAAAATACGATAAAAGTATAAATAGCAATATAAATAGCAAAGTGGGTTGGGAAAGGATTAAAAAGGGCAACCTTGTCTCAAACATGTTGTCAGGAAGCTACACAGTCAAAAGGGAGAAGCGATAATTGAACTGTGTATCATTTCTGGTCATGTGACACGGGCCTGTTCTAGCATATTCCCTCTCCCTTTAAATGTGCAGCACATCCTTCCTGTCTGAGTCATATAGCAGCAGTTGGATGTCAGTGATATCATTGTCTCCTCCTTATCTTCCGCCCATGGCATGTTGACTGATGTCAAAAACAAGCGTGGCGGCTTTTCCTGTGTACGCCTGCGATGAGGCAGACATGATCACCGCTAGCCAGGCAGGAGCTTCCCTCAGCGTTGCCTCACCTTTTATTTACCACTAGAGGGAGCGTTGAGAGATTTGATATGTCACGTTAGCTCCACTGACCCTTTTTGTGTTTGTGTATGGGTGTGTGTGTGCGTGTGTGTGTGTGTGTGTGTGTGTGTGCGTGTGTGTGTGTGTGTGTGTGTGTGCGTGTGTGTGTGTGTGTTTGTAGTTCCAAGCTCATGGGGACCCATTGCTCGGTCCCGTGGTGTCTGCTCAGGAGGCCCAAGCCCAGGCCATCCTCCAACAAGCCAAGGTGAGACAGCAACAGCAGCCATTGAGGATCTGCATGTTAACTATGGCTGAATAATAACACCATAATAATCTACCACAAATGAAACATCACCACACTAACGGCAAGAAGTTATCAGTGGAACCGGACAATGTGAACACAGCTAGCTCTTTGTCTTTTAACAGTAAGCCCCCCCCCCTCCCTCCCTCCCTCTCTCTCTCTCTCTCTCTCTCTCTCTCTCTCTCTCTCTCTCTCTCTCTCTCTCTTTTTCCCTCTCTCTCTGTCTTTCTCTGTCTCTGTCTGCAGCTGGCCAGGAAGGGTCCACCTGGGCCGATGGGTCTCATGGGAAGATCTGGACCGCTGGTAAGGTCACGGGACTGTGGTTTTGATTGGTTGATGTTGTTGTCACTAGTTGTGCCCCCCAAAGGCAGATTTGATACACCATAGATGCATCATAACACAACAGATCCACTGACACACAAGGGTGTGTTTGTTTTGTTCCCCAGGGTTTACCAGGGATTGAAGGACTGAAGGGGGCCAATGGGGAAATGGGGCCGGCGGTAAGTCGGATCATCACCATGGCAACTGTGTCGCCGGTCAACCAGACTCAAATATTCATTTGAACAAATTTTCTTTACAACTCTGTCATTTGTTGTCCTTTGTTTGTTAACTGGGTGTGCTGTCTTTTTCATATGGTTGCTTCTCTCTTCCTCACCGCCTCCATCTCAACAGGGTCCCAGAGGGTTAATCGGTATTCCAGGTCAGAATGGCCGTCTAGGGAAGAGGGTGAGACTCAGTACAGCAGCGACTCTTTTTATCCATGCTCATTAACACATAATGCTTACCCTCTAAAATGAATGTGCGCGCGTGTGTGTGTGTGTGTGTGTGTGTGTGTGTGTGTGTGTGTGTGTGTGTGTGTGTGTGTCCTCCAGGGCCGTGCAGGCACAGATGGTAACCGGGGGGCCCCAGGAGAGACGGGAGGCAAGGTGAGAAAGAACGGGGAGCAGTTTTTTACCTTTATTCTCACTTCTTTCCTCTATTGCCAGACTCTTTCTCTTAACTATTGAATTAGCCATCCACTCTTTCTTTCATCTGTTTCCCTCCATTCATCTCTCTTTCAGGGTGACAGGGGTTTTGATGGTCTCCCCGGTCTCCCTGGCAACAAAGGACACAGGGTGAGTGACAGTTGCTGTGTTCAAGCAAAAGAACAGTGATGACTGACAGGTGATTCACCCAATTAACATAGCTTGTCCATCCTTTTATCCAGACTCTTATATCTCTTTTTTACGCAGGGGGAGAGGGGGAAGCCAGGCCCCCATGGTCTAGTCGGAGAACCAGGGGAAAGGGTGGGTGTAATTTGAGTGTTTGCGTGTGTGTTTCTACGTTTTGTTTGACTAATACTAATAATAATCTTCATCATAACTGTATTTGCTTAGCTACAGAGTTAGAAAGTTTTCTAAGAACAAGACAACAGTTTATAGAAAAAGCAGCGAGTAAAGACAATAGACATGAAATAACACCAGGCAAAAAAATGAAGGTGAATGGAATGAAAAAGGATTCAATTCGGCAGACAGCATGGAAAGGGTTAGCCACTGAATGATTCTTTATACAGGTGAGTCTTTAAAAGGCATTTCAAAGCGGATTAAGAGTTGGCCGCTGTAGGGAAGCCTGTTGCAAAAGCGCTGGTGTTTTTTAAGTCTAATCTTTGGAATACATCTGCCAGAGCTTTGCCCGCTGATAAGCTGTGTTAATGTTTGTCGGTGATCACAGGGCTCAGACGGACCACCAGGCCCCAGAGGACAGCCCGGCGACGCTGTGAGTGTACAAGCGCACACCAACCACGTTTTGGACCGTGTCGTGTACAGAAACGTGTATTATTTCCGTCCTGTTAGTGTGTGAGAGTCCGCTGTTGTGGTTGTTCAGTGGTTTGAATGTTTTCTGTATTCAAGGGTTCCAGAGGGCTAAACGGACCTAGAGGTCACCCCGGCCCCACAGGTCAGCCCGTGAGTATGACCTTTCAACTTTGACCCGCACTTTGCCTGCTGATCCTTCCCAGCCTCTATCACCGCACTGACCCCCACAGCAACACTCCAGGCTTCTTCTCCGACAGACATCCAGCTGAAACAGATTTCTCCCAGCAATGGCTTGTGCTGTTTTCCTTATTGGCCTGCTACTCCTCACCCCAGGAGAGCGAATCCCGTTACAGATACACAATAAATGTTATTTTTTTAACGGCCCCTAACGTGACTGTGGTTCCGCTACAGTCTTGTTAACACAAGACGACGTAGCCTGGACGAGAGAAATGCCTTGTTTGTCTGCCAGTTCCGTACGACCCCCCCCCCCTCAAAACACTTGAAGTGTTAGCACAGCACATACTGTACAGCATAACCGGTTTCAGCAAGCCCAACCTCCGCAGAGGCACAATGGATGCTTTGTTAGACTTAAACTTGGATGTTTGTTTAATCTATGCCCCCGATGTCACTATCTCTGTTGCTTTTAACTATTAGAATAAAATACATGGTCTGAAGACATAGTCGTAGCTTTTTTGAAATAACAGGACATGAAAAGGTTGAGAATACTCAAATGATTATTTAAAGAAAGACTCAAAATATCGTGGTCTGTTTCTTACAGGGCATCCGAGGAGTAGATGGGGTTCAGGGTTCAAAGGGCAACCTGGTGGGTATGCGAGAAACATTGTTACATTTCCGGCAAGGACTGTAGAGTATCATGACGGTCCGTAATCCTGACCTAGTCTCCTTGTTTCTTTACAGGGAGAGTCAGGAGAAGTAGGTGCCCCCGGTCAGCAAGGGAACCCTGGATTCCAGGTACATATGCTTGCACGCGCTCACAAACACACGTGAGAAAAACAACGACAACACAAAAACACAGCGATATAGAGAGAAAAACACATAGGCATTAACCGGTGTTTCTCTCTTCCAGGGTTTCCCTGGTCCTCAGGGTCTGGTGGGACTACCCGGAGAGAAGGTAAGAACATTCTAGTAACATAGTCTCCCACGGGATGCTTAGCATTAGTAATACCAGGAAGAACCAGAGGGACATATCGCTGCCTTCCTCTTCCAGGGGCCTCAAGGGAAGAAAGGGATTGCAGGATTACCTGGGAACGACGGGCCCCCGGTGAGAACTTCACAGACACCCTCTCATATACACACGGCGCGGGGTGCATGTATGAACGTGCCGAATCCAACCCGCTCTATGTGTTGTTGTCATGTGAACAGGGTCATCCAGGAAGGGAAGGCACTCCGGGGGAGAAAGGATTGCCGGTAGGTCTGGTTGACAGTTCCTGTGAGAATTGCAGTTTGGGCTGCCGCTGGTGTGTTGCTTATCCTTTGTGTGTGTGTGTGTGTGTGTGTGTGTGTGTGTGTAGGGTCCCACAGGAGTGCAGGGTCCAGTTGGATACCTAGGTGCACGGGGTGTGAAGGTAAGTGTTTCTACGTCCCTTCCATCCACTGAGTTGTCCTTTCCGCTCCGCTGACCGTGTGTGTGCTCTTCACTGGGACAGGGGGCTGATGGAGTGAGGGGGCTGAAGGGCAGCAAAGGGGAGAAGGTGAGAGAGACGGGATTAAGGAGACGGGCTCCAGACATCACTTGGTATCATTTGTTTCAAAGAGGTTTTCTTCCCTTTATGCATTCCGGTTTTCGTTAACTTGTTTTCGTTACTGATCTCGGATCTGTCTGTCTCTGTCTCTGTCTCTGTCTCTGTCTCTGTCTCTGTCTCTGTCTCTGTCTCTG
>CM030176.1:9079040-9094040 GCA_017639675.1 Aplochiton taeniatus
AAGAGCGGCCCTCCGGGACTGAGAGGGTTTAGAGGCAGCAGGGGGGCCACGGGAACACTGGTAACACACACACACACACACGCTTTACATTGACATAGGATACCCTTGAATACTGTTTTTTGACTGTAGGTTAAGAGTTCTAGATCCTTCATTGCTTTGATGGTTGTCATCATCAGGGCCCTGCTGGTCTGAAAGGAGGGGCTGGACCCACGGGAACCCCCGGAGCTTTAGTGAGTCTCACAACCTCTCCCCTTCCCTACTTTCAGTCTCTCTTTCTCCCTTCAAACCCAGGGAGCACTAAGATTCACTTATTCTATGTGCTGTATTTCTATTGCATTTAAAGCCCCTCCCCTATCCCTAACTAAACTGTCTCTTTCCCTCTTCAAACCCAGTAAGCACTAGGATTCACTGAGTCTATTTGTTTCTATTTCTACGCCATTTGAAGCCCCTGCTCTCTCTCCTCAGGGTGCTGCAGGTGAGAGGGGTCCACCCGGAGCAGCCGGTGGGATCGGTCAGCCTGGACGGGCCGGAGCCATCGGTGGACCTGGACCAATGGGAGACAAGGGAGAGCCAGTACGTTGACCTCTGACCTTTTTGTCCCAGCTTGAAGATCAGACCACGAGGGTTCTTAACCAAAACAAACAGTACCAGTCAAAAGTTTGAACATACTTTTTGGATACACTTTCCCATTCAAGTGGTATGTCCAAAAAGGGTGTCCAAACATTTGTCAGGTACTGTATGCCTCTAGTATGGTTTTATCTTTCTATGTCTCATTTGTTTTCTTTGTTTTTGGGGAGACATCTTGTGTTCTCTCTTTTTGGTGTCACGTTTCTCCCCTCCAGACTAATGTTAGTTTTCAGTCGGAGGGGTTGCGGTGAAATGTCAGTCACTAATGAAAGCAGGTGTTGCAAAGGCTTTATTTAAGAAAAGTGGTATGTGCCAGAGAGCAAAGACTGTATGTGCGTGTGTGTGTGTGTGTGTGTGTGTGTGTGTGTGTGTGTGTGTGTGTGTGTGTGTGTGTGTGTGTGTGTGTGTGTGTGTGTGTGTGGATCTGCACATGTGAGTGCTCTGACAGGTATGGTTCTCAGTGTGTGTGTGAATCTGCACATGTGAGTGCTCTGACAGGAATGGTTCTGTGTGTGCGTCTCAGGGAGAGAAGGGACCGATCGGGCCGGCTGGATCGGATGGAGACACGGGACCTCTAGGACTGCCTGGAGCCACAGGCCCTGCAGGACCCCCTGGGGATGATGGAGATAAGGTAATATTGTGTGTGCGCTTATTCAGTCCAATACCAATATAAGTCATTGTGTGTTTATACATTATTTTTTTGCCAAGCTCATCAAACTTTGTGTGTGTGCGTGCGTGCATGCGTGCGTGTGTGTGTGTGTGTGTGTGTGTGTGTGTGTGTGTGTGTGTGTGTGTGTGTGTGTGTGTGTGTGTGTGTGTGTGCGCCTTCACGTCTACAGGGAGAGACAGGCGGGCCGGGACAGAAGGGCAGCAAAGGAGACAAAGGGGAACTGGTAAGTCTCTACAGATCAGCTGCTGTAATACACCAGTGTCAAATCAGCTGATAGCAACAGACCTTCTACTGTGAAAAGGTGCTGCCATAATGTCTTTCTCTCTCTCTGAACTTAGGGCCCTCCGGGACCTCTTGGCAGTCAGGGGCCCATCGGACAGCCAGGGCTGCCGGTGAGTGTTAAAATATTTGTATTAAAATGACATTGAGAATGTGTTCCTGTCGTTTGGGCGCCTTAAAGTCCCAGTGTGTCTGTGCCTGCAGGGTGTGGATGGGGACGCGGGCCCCAGGGGCCAGCAGGGGATGTACGGCCCCAAGGGAGACGAGGGGCTCCGCGGCTATAAAGGATCCAAGGGACCCAGAGGGTTGCAGGTGACCAGCCGAGAACGTTGAGGCCTGACAAGCAATTTGAGGACAGGTTTAGGCTGTGCTGTTGTTGTTGTTTGTTGACAAACTGATATACTTGAGTGTGTGTGTGTGTGTGTGTGTGTGTGTGTGTGTGTGTGTGTGTGTGTGTGTGTGTGTGTGTGTGTGTGCGTGTGTGTGTGTGCGTGTGTGTGTTTGTTTGTTCACAGGGGATGCCTGGTCTACCAGGAGAGAAAGGGGACAGCGGGCATAGTGGCCTAGTGGTGAGGAAACCGTTTTTCTATTTTTTCTTCTTTATATATACACAGGCAACCAACTGAAACCATGTCTCTTTTCCAGCAGCGCCAGTGGATTACGTTATGGTCAGATACTGAAAAAGGAATGAGTCATGTAGATGAGTATGCACTGGACCGATTATGATGCTAATAATTCATATTTCTTATTTGATCTACAGGGTCCTCCGGGTCAAGTGGGCCCTAGGGGTCCTCAAGGACCAGTTGGCGGACAGGTAATTTACAGATATGCTTGACTTTGGCGTGCGCACATACAGTACACATACACTAACAGAAACTTAATCTTATTATCATTGACCTCTGCTCCCCAGGGCCCAATGGGGAGAGCAGGAATGATAGGGACAGCAGGCATTGTTGGAGAAAAGGTACAATAAAACCAGTGGAAAAATAGGTTTCATGTCGTACCATGAACACTGTTGATCCACCATCTTTCTCTTATCCTCTCTCTATCTTTCTCACTCTCTCTTTCTCACTTCTTTATTTGTCTCTCCTCTATTTCTCTTTCTCTCTCTTCCCTCTCTCTCTCTCTCTCTCTCTCTCTCTCTCTCTCTCTCTCTCTCTCTCTCTCTCTCTCTCTCTCTCTCTCTCTCTCTCTCTCTCTCTCTCTCTATCTCTCAGGGGGAGGATGGCGAGGCAGGAAACCCAGGGACGGTTGGTCGCTCAGGATTGTCGGTGGGTGCATCTTCATTCTAAAGACAATATCATCACCCTTCTCCTTCTCCTTCTCCTTCTTCTTTATCTTCCCATCATCTTTTTCAACGTGTTCTTTTCCCTCTATTCTCCCCTCTCTGTCTATCTGTCGTCCCCCAGGGAGAGAAGGGGGATGTGGGGGAGAAGGGAGACACGGGCATCCCAGGAGCGGCTGGTCCTCCAGGCACAAGAGGAGCCCCAGGAGAGGACGGAGGCAAGGGGAACATGGTGAGGAATTGGCAAACTTGAAAAAAAAAAAAATATATATATATATATATACACAGATATATATATATATATATATATATATATATATATATATATATATATATATATATATATATATATATATATACAATTATAATTTGATAAAATATACTAAATGTTAATATAATATTATAATAAGATTAAGTAAACTGAAACGATTTTCTCTATTGATCTATTTTTTACGCTCCACAGGGTCCTCCAGGCTTTCCAGGAGACTCCGGTCAGCCCGGAGAAGCTGGACCAAACGTGAGTGTTTGTCTTTAGCTCACACGACGTAACCCCAACGTAGAGGATGAGCGATGTGAGGGTATTAGTTTCAACCTTATGGTAGAGTGTCTCCGCATTCTGTCCACTGTAAGTGGGGTAAGTGGTGTGTTTTTGTCCCTACAACCCTCCCCCCCCCCCCCCTCTCTCTCTCCCCAGGGTGTGGACGGGACACCTGGGACTAAGGGAGATAACGGAGTCACTGGAAAAGCTGTGAGTCTCGACCTATCTCGTATTGGTCCAGACCTGCTGTTATAATAAAACATAATGCATAATGCATAATGCATCATGGTAAATCTTGTGCTGCATTATGCTGCCGCTTGAAGGACTGGGTTCTTGTTATGCCGGATTATGCTAATGGTGAAATAACTGTGTGTGTTGTCAGGGACCACCAGGAGCGTCCGGCGAACCTGGACCACCTGGACCACCTGGCCGAAGGGTGTGTGTGTATGCCTGTGTGTATGTGTGTGTAAGCGTGCGTGTGTGTGTGTGTGTATGTGTGCGTGCATGCGAGCAAGATGAAGATTGAGTTAGTGAGTGACGATGCGTGATTAATGGGATGAGACACTGTTCGTGTGTGTGTGTGTGTGTGTGTGTGTGTGTGTGTGTGTGTGTGTGTGTGTAATACAGAAAGCATAAAGGCATACATGCTGTGTGTCATGTCCTAGGGTCACTTGGGCAAACAAGGAAAGGATGGGAAAGCAGGCAACAAGGGCTCAAAGGTGAGGAGGCTTACATCCAACGCTTTCTTGAGAACAGACGATAATCTGCCTCTCAAACCCTAACCTCCCTCTCCCTCATCTCCCCTCATCTCCCACTACCCCTCCATCTCTCCTCGGCCTCCCTCCTGTCTCCCACCACCCCTCCATCTCTCCTCTGTCTCCCTCCTGTCTCCCACCACCCCTCCATCTCTCCTCTGTCTCCCTCCTGTCTCCCACCACCCCTCCATCTCTCCTCTGTCTCCCTCCTGTCTCCCACCACCCCTCCATCTCTCCTCTGTCTCCCTCCTGTCTCCCACCACCCCTCCATCTCTCCTCTGTCTCCCTCCTGTCTCCCACCACCCCTCCATCTCTCCTCTGTCTCCCTCCTGTCTCCCACCACCCCTCCATCTCTCCTCTGTCTCCCTCCTGTCTCCCACCACCCCTCCATCTCTCCTCTGTCTCCCTCCTGTCTCCCACCACCCCTCCATCTCTCCTCGGCCTCCCTCCTGTCTCCCACCACCCCTCCATCTCTCCTCTGTCTCCCTCCTGTCTCCCACCACCCCTCCATCTCTCCTCTGTCTCCCTCCTGTCTCCCACCACCCCTCCATCTCTCCTCTGTCTCCCTCCTGTCTCCCACCACCCCTCCATCTCTCCTCTGTCTCCCTCCTGTCTCCCACCACCCCCTCCATCTCTCCTTGGCCTCCCTCCTGTCTCCCACCCTTCGTCTTCTTCTCAGGGGGCGCAAGGGAACGAGGGCATCTTCGGAGAGATCGGCCCCCCGGGTGGCCAGGGGAGGTCCGGGAAGCCCGGCCCCCAGGGGCTGAGAGGGATCCCCGGCCCTGCGGTGAGTCACACGGCCGCCTCTTATCATGACCCCACTGTGACCTCTGCGCTACTGCTAGAAGTGCGGTGCGGTGGAGAAACGCAAAGACAGATTGATTATTTGGTGACACTGCTTACCCCCCCATCATCTTTATTCCATCTCTGCGTCTTCCCCTGTAGGGGGAGCAAGGTCTGAACGGACCCCCTGGTCAGGCAGGGCCCCCTGGGCCAATGGTAAGGACCCCCCCCCACCATCCAGAGCTTCCATTTAAAACAGTGTGCAGAGGCTGTCCACCGCACATTAAACGCGCATAAACGTTGTTGGTGTGTGTTTGGGTGGTCACAGCCTTTTAGCGAGACCATAGAGGACTGACAGTTTGACCTTTGCTCCTCAGGGTCCTCCAGGACTACCAGGGCTGAGAGGAGATCCAGGCAGGAAGGGAGACAAGGTGTGAGGACACACACTCAGACATGTGGAGACGTAAACCCATGTGCAAGGGGACACTTATACACCCACACATGCGCAGGGTGTACACACTAACATCCCCTGTGTGTGTGTGTGTGTGTGTGTGTGTGTGTGTGTGTGTGTGTGTGTGTGTGTTTGTGTGTGTGTGTGTGTGTTACAGGGCCATGGTGGTCTGATAGGGCTGATTGGCCCTCCAGGAGACATAGGAGAGAAAGGAGACAGAGGCCTGCCCGGCAGCCATGGACTGCAGGGTCCTAAAGGGGACGAGGTCAGCGTTACGCACACATAGAGTCTTATTAATCCTGTTTCTTTCACGGAGAATTACTGACACGAAATGTCTTTTATATTATGTTGATGGTTTTAGTTTGACTGATTTTACATTCCCCGTAGGACACAGTTCCGTGTGATGTGTAAATATAACGTGTGTGTGTGTGTGTGTGTGTGTGTGTGTGTGTGTGTGTGTGTGTGTGTGTGTGCATACTATTTCAGGGTTTGGTTGGTTTAGCAGGGCCCAATGGACCCCCTGGCCACCCTGGTCTGTCGGTGAGTACACACCCCATCTACACCTTGTAGACCACCTGTTACCTGTTCTTTCCTATTCTTATCTATCACGCTCACTGTTGGGGGACCGTTTCATAACAAACAGGTTTTATACAAATATAAAGACAAGCATGGATACAGTTAATGGATACTATGACATGAACTCATAAACTGACAGTATGTTTGGATTGATTTTTCCCCATGTTCATTATTCCTGTTTCTCTCTACTAGGGTCCTGTTGGGGAAAAAGGTTCAAAAGGAAATCAGGTAACTGCCGGATTATGTCCCACCAGACGTAGGTCCATACAGTTTCGTAACTCCTTCCTCTAACATCCTCACACCTTGATTTTGACTTGTGTGTGTGTGTGTGTGTGTGTGTGTGTGTGTGTGTGTGTGTGTGTGTGTGTGTGTGGTGTGTCTGTGTGTGTGTGTGTGTGTGTGTGTGTGTGTGTGTGTGTGTGTGTGTGTGTGCGTGTGTGTGTGTGTGTGTGCGTGTATCCAGGGTCCCATCGGTCTTCGAGGTGATACCGGGCCAATTGGTTCACCAGGACTACCTGTGAGTCAGCATACCACAGACCACAGAATCTCCACGCTCGTTTGACTATCACAATCAAACAACGTTTCCTTGCCTGTCTTTCCTCTCCCTCTCCTCTCTCATCCCGTGCGCCTCCTCCCCTTCCCTCTCCCTCTCCCTCTCCTGCTCCTCACCAGGGCCCGGCTGTTGCAGGCCTCTCCTCCTTGCCCGCCTTGCCCTGGAGCTCAGGGAGGAGGAGGAGAAACCCCGACATGGTGGATGGAGCCGCCATGGAGGAGGAGGAGGAACAGGCCGAGGGGACGGAGGCAGGAGAGAGGGAGCAGGGGGAGATGCTGGCGGACCAGGCAGGCCTGAAGGAGGGGGAGGGGCAGGTCATGGAGGAGGTGTTTGCGTCTCTGTCGTCTATGAGGACGGATGTGGAGGGACTGAGGAACCCCCTCGGGACGTTCCACAGCCCCGCGCGCACCTGCAAGGAACTCTACCTCCTCAGACAAGGTCACCCCGACGGTACGTCTCTCTCTCTCTGCAGCTCAGCCCCTCTGTCTGTCTGTCTGTCTGTCTGTCTGTCTGTCTGTCTGTCTGTCTGTCTGTCTGTCTGTCTGTCTGTCTGTCTCTCTCTCTCTCGCTCTCTCTCTCTTTGTTTGCAGCTATGTGTTTAAATCCAGAGATCATTTAGTAACTCATCTCACATAAAAATCATCATCATCATCGTTGTTGTTGTTGTCCAGGTGAATACTGGATTGACCCAAACCAGGGTTGCCATAGAGACGCCTTCCAGGTGTTCTGTAACTTCACCGCGGAGGGAGAGACGTGCCTGTACCCTGACAAGAAGTTCCAGTCGGTGAGTACACACAGACTTTCTGACACACTCCTTACTCACCTACCGCTCAGGTTACTAGAGAGCCGTCTGGGTCTGTTTGTGAAGCACAGTGCTGATGCTGTTTGATTACCTCCAGGTGAAGCTGGGCTCCTGGAAGGGAGAGAAGCCAGGCTCTTGGTACAGTCACTTTAGGAAAGGAAAGCAGGTACAGTGTGTGTGTGTGTGTGTGTGTGTGTGTGTATGTCTGTCGGTCTCTGTCGGTGTGGGTGTGTGTGTGTGTGTGTGTATGTGTGTCTGTCTGTGTGTGTGTGTGTGTGTGTGTGTGTGTGTGTGTGTGTGACTGTCCATTTGGATTTCGAGCAGGCTTTATGGTCGTGTCCACTGATTTGGGCCCTACCTCCCCCATCCCCTCCCCTCTGCCTCCCCTCCTTCCCCCATCCCCTCCCCTCTGCCTCCCCTCCTTCCCCCATCCCCTCCCCTCTGCCTCCCCACCTTCTCCCATCCCCTCCCCTCTGCCTCCCCTCCTTCCCCCATCCCCTCCCCTCTGCCTCCCCTCCTTCTCCCATCCCCTCCCCTCTGCCTCCCCTCCTTCCCCCATCCCCTCCCCTCTGCCTCCCCTCCTTCCCCCATCCCCTCCCCTCTGCATCCCCTCCCCTCCTTCCCCCATCCCCTCCCCTCTGCCTCCCCTCTTTCCCCCATCCCCTCCCCTCTGCCTCCCCTCCTTCCCCCACCTGGCAGTTCTCCTACTCAGGCTCGGACGGGGTTCCGGTCCACGTGGTCCAGCTGACCTTCCTGAAGCTGCTGAGTGCCACGGCCAGGCAGACCTTCACCTACTACTGCCAGAACTCCGCGGCCTGGCTCCACACGGACACGTACGGCCACCAGCACGCGCTGCGCTTCAGGGGCAGCGACGGAGAGGAGCTGACGCACGACCACACACACTACATCAACGCACTGTACGACGGCTGCCAGGTACACACGGGTGACACAAACACTCGCACAAACACACACACGCACACAAACACACGCAGACACGCTTACATGACATACACAAACACGGGCCCAAAATGGTCGGCACTCCTGTAACGAGGCTGTTTTCCTGCCATGCTGTCTCTCTGCTCCGTAGACTCGGTCCGGCCAGGAGCGAACGGTTCTGGAGTTCGACGCGCCGCACTCCGACTCGTTGCCCGTCATGGACGTGGCCGTGTCCGACTTCGGGAAGAGCAACCAGAAGTTTGGCTTCCAGGTCGGGCCCGTCTGTTTCAACGGCTAGCCGGTCCATGGCGCCGGTGCTGGCCAGAACAGGAGTCAATTAATGGGAGCAAGAGGGTAGGAGAAAGCCATGGACTTTTTGAACATGCAGGGACTCAAGTAATACCACATATTTATATACCTGTAGCAGCTTAACCTAGGGCAGTGTTCACCCATTCATTCATTCACCCATTCATTCCTTCATTTACTGATTATTTTATCAATTCCATGACCAGAACTTTGTCATTCTTTGTTTCCCCCGTGAAAACATGAAGATTCTGGTCTTACTTCTCTACATCCTCTTTGGGGGAATAGGCAGTGCTAAAGCTGCCACGCTTATCCTTTGTAATCCAATTGACCTGAACACACTCACACACACACGCACACACACACACACACACACCAACACACTCTCGCAAGTCTTGCGCGACGTCACATACAGACACGCCCGTAGTCCTTATGCGCAACGCATAGAGCCATTAGCCACACATCCTTCACTGGGAAAACATCCTTCACGCGACACATTTGGCTGACGTTTGTCTTCATCCTGTACTGTCAAACCTCATGTTGTTTTTGTATCATTTAACTGTTTGTGTTGTTGTTAATATGTATTTACATGTTCTGTCATGTGATGTATATTTGAGTAGAACTCATCACGGTGCTACGGGGTCTCTCCTCACGGAGAGCACTTCAGTCGTTCAAACGGGAACTCGGGCAATACATTTTTAGTTTTTTTGGTTTTTTAAGTAACGTTAAAAGCCATGTTTTTATATTTTGCTAACGTAATGAACCAAACTTGTACACGACGTATGATTGCCTCAGCGTGTTTCTGTCACTAGTTGGCGGGTGGAAACCAAAGATTATTCTATTCGAATAAAAGTGCAGGTTGTGCGAGTAACCCAGACAGCCTGGCCCGATTCATTGACACAAATACAAACTCATTTAGGACTCTCTCTCTCTCTCTCTCTCTCTCTCTCTCTCTCTCTCTCCATGCCGTCTCCTTGGGATTAAACACGTTGTGCATGCTGGTTAACTGTCAGGCTCCAGGTTGACTGCATGTCGATTGTTTGCGTGTGGGTGTTTCTGTATATGTGTGTGTAAAACGGACTCCGTGTTGGTTGGAGCCTAAATTATTCACAGCAAGGAGAGTAAAACACACTCCGTCGTTTCCTCTCCTCTTCCTCCGATATGACCCGTAGCGAATTCCCCCACTCCTTCATCCGCTCACTCGCCTGCGTGGGCCGTATCCCTCTCTCCTTCTCTCCGCCCTCCTCCCCTCTTTCTCTCCACTGACCTCTCAGCCAGGGTCTAGTGTGTGTGTGTGTGTGTGTGTGTGTGTGTGTGTGCGTGCGTGCGTGCGTGCGTGTGTGCACGTGTGTGTGTGTGTGTGCGCATCTGGGAGAGAAACATAGGGCGGTTGTGAAAGTTTTATGAGAGGAAGTGGAACTAAACAATGGCAGGGCCTTTTAACCAGCACGTTTGCCTTCATCTAAAATGCGCACGCCCTGACATGGCTGTGAAAGTGAGTTCCATCACACTTACCAGCTAAAGTCTTTAGCCCCCCCCCCCCATACACACACACCCTGTCCCATGGACAGATAATCATCCTCTCGGACTCCTACTCCTCCTCCTCCTCTCCTTCCATATCCAACCTCCCTCTCTCTCTCTCTCTTTCTCTCTCTCTCTCTCTCTCTCTGTCTCTCTCAGTCTATCTCCCTCCATCTCTCTCTCTCTCTCTCTCTTTCTCTCTCTCAACATCCCTCCAGAGTTGTGAGAGACGGGGACCACATCCGTAGAGGGATGCCCTGCTCGTAGTGCTCTAAAGGCAGGCTGGTCGTCCATTGGCAACAGACCGTAGGAAGTTAACTACATGGAATATTTTAGATGGATTCAGTAGGAAGTTAACTACATGGAATATTTTAGATGGATTCAGTAGGAAGTTAACTACATGGAATATTTTTGATGGATTCAGTAGGAAGTTAACTACATGGAATATTTTAGATGGATTCAGTAGGAAGTTAACTACATGGAATATTTTAGATGGATTCAGTAGGAAGTTAGCTACATGGAATACATTAGATGGATTCAGTAGCAGGGTTTGGTATTGAGCACTCCTGGGGGGCTTTCGTTAAGACGAGATAGGAGCGAGGGTCCATCTTATTCCCGGACAAGGGGGGGTTGAGCTTATGTGCCTCAGGGGGGTTGTCCAGCTGCACGGGGTGGAACCATTGTTTATAAGGTGGGCTAGCTCTTTCAGCTAGAGCTACAGACAGGAACCCCCTGAGAACACGCCTGGGGTCGGCTGCTGGAACAGAACCGGAGAGGAGCAGAAGAGGAGGAGGAGGAAGAGGAGGAGGAGGAGGAGGAAGATGTGTCCCGGAGCTCTCCATATGCTGGTGGTGCTGGCGCTGTGGACCGCCCTGCCGTGTGAGGTAAAACGCGCTCTCCATGCTCTCCTTACGTTCACTTAGCAGCTTTGCTTTTTCTCTCTCTCTTTTCTTTATTTACTTCCTCTCCTTCTTCCATTCTCTTTCTTTCCAGTGTTTTTCGTCCTCTATTATGTTTCAACTGTTGAAGCTGTGTGTTGTTGTCGGCACAATAATCATTTCAATACGAGTCCACTAGTGGTTTCAATACATGGCTTTGTCAGAACAAGATACATTCTGTCAGAGGCCAGGGTTCGTTTCATACCTTAGTGCTGTCAGCTGAAATATTCATGGTCCTGGTCAGCCTGAATGTTTAACAGATATGCATCTATTTTTAATGGGCTTTTACCATTGGATTGGTACAGCTACAAAGAATAGGTCAAACGTAAGGTACTTTTATTTATCTTTTTAACTACACCTCATTGCTTTCAGAAAGAGTAGTAACTAAATACATAATGGTGATATGAGAACCAACCTTTGGTGAAAGACTGATTATTGTTGAATATTCTTTTGTGTCAGTCTGCTTATGCTTATGAGAGTGGGAGAAATAGCTTTCCCTATGGTAGTTTATAAATATTTCAGGTAGCCTTCTGAAGTAACCATGTTGGCAAAAGGGGACGTACCGGATTAGTCGTGCAGCTAGTGGCCACATGGTGGCAGTATTCACTCAGCCAGGTGCAAAAAACAAATGCATACATAAGCCAATAACCGTATATTATTTGCATTGACATTTAAATGCAAATAAAACACTTCCAGATAAATATTGTTTCGGACAGGAACAATTGAAAGATATAAAAAGCAGGGAATTAGATGAAGTGCACTGGGGCATGCAACTTTGAAGAAAGCAAAGAGCGGGCCTGATTTTATGATTTTATGGACATATTTTATTTAATATATCCACTCTATTTCGGGACATAGTCTATAGTATGCCCTTTGAAGGAAATTGAGCTTTGCATTTCAAGATGGAGTTGACCTGAAAGGGCATGTGTGTGTGTTTGTGTGTGTGTGCCTTTGAGATTGAGTGTCTATTAGAAACCCTTTGCCGTTCACGTGCTCATCATGCCATAATATATAACTATCTTACGTCAATATGTGTGTGTGTGTGTGTGTGTGTGTGTGTGTGTGTGTGTGTGTGTGTGTGTGTGTGTGTGTGTGTGTGTGTGAGTCTGTGTGTAAATGTTTGAGGAAGGGAGAGAATTGACAGGAGAGTGTGGAGAGAGAGTGTGCGGGTGTTTACACTGTCGGTGAATAGGAGCGCGAACGGGAGGAGGAGAGAGAGAGAGGGAGGAGGAGAGAGAGAGAGGGAGGAGGAGGAATAAAACCCTGGCTCGTCGCTGGCTCAGGCTCAGGCTCAGTCTCCTGCTACTGAGTGAAGGACTTCCTCCCCCCCTTCCTCCCTTTCTCTCTTTCTCTCTTTCTCTCTCACTCTCTTTCTTCTGCATGGACAGAGAGGGAAGCTAGAGGACCACCTGAGAGTGCCTGGATCCATGTGTGGGGATGTACTGTTTGTTGTCCACAGCGTCCTGTAGGACAGAGGAGCCGGTCTGAGGGCCCGGCCAGGCATTAGTGTCCGGGCTTCATCTTTGTCTGGACTGGACCTTGGAGGTCTGCGGGGCTTTCCTAAAGAACACAGAACGTGGACGTTATTTTGAATCTTGTCTGGAATCCCCTGAAAAAAATTCTGAGTGTGTGTGTGTGTGTGTGTGTGTGTGTGTGTGTGTGTGTGTGTGTGTCTGTGTGTGTCTGTGTGTGTGTGTGTGAGACAGAGTTGGAGCCTGTATGACTGGTTTGTGTGTGTCCCACAGTTCGGACGGCGTGTGAGAGCCGGTGAGTTTTTCTCTGTGTGTTTGTGTGTGTGTGTGTGTGTGTGTGTGTGTGTGTGGCGCGGAGGGGTCTCTGTGGTCAGGATGAGTGTGCCTATGCTAAAGATCGGAGCGGTGCTCAGCACCATGGCCATGGTGACTAACTGGATGTCCCAGACCCTGCCCTCGCTGGTCGGACTCAACGGCACGGTTATCTCCCCCGATGGCACGCACGAGAGGATCGTCAGCGTATGTACACTGCACGCACACACATGCATATGTATGCACACTCACACACGCATGTACACCCACACGCATACGCGCGCACACACACAAACCTGCACACACACAGACACACACACACACACACACACACACACACACACACACACACACACACACACACATGCATCCACACACACACTCACACACAAACACACACACACACATTAACACACACACAGGGGTCAGACACACAGAGGGATGGAGAGAAAAAGAAACAGAAGCAGAAAAACTGCTGGAAATAGGACCAGGAGCTGACAAACACACACGTACCCCAGCAATGCATAAAACGATGAATCAACATGGGCTTCTGAGTCTGACGTCTCAAGGGGCTTTTATAGCTGCCGTATGTCACTGGCCGACGGACTGACAGGTAGATTGGTGTTTGCTGTTGATTGAGGAGGGTCAATTTGAGGAAGTGAGTCTGCAAAGCTGTGTGTGTCGTGAGTCACAGGGAAGGACGCAGACGCACCGCAACACGTGTCAATGCACGCACGCACACACACGCACGCCTACACGCACGCACACACACGCACGCACGCCGACGTGCGCGCACACACACGCACGCCGATGCACACACATAAACACCGCAGCAGTAATGAGATTGCTCTCTGACAGACGTGCAGCTGGTGGTATTTCTCCTGAGGTGCTCTGACTCACCCGGGGGACGGACAACCATTTGTTGCCCAGGCAACAGTAGGTCATCCTAGACCTGTAGACCCCCTCCCCTCCCCATACCCTCCCCCACCCTTTCCATTTCCTCTTTCAGTCGCACACTTAAGCGTAGTTCCTCTGAGGGGGGGGGGGGGGGGGGGGGGGGGGCGTGTCCTCCATTGTGTCATCTGTGGCCCCCCTCTGCCCCAACGCGCGTGTGCACGTGTCCGTGCGCATGTGTGGCCGTTTTTTGGGCTGGCAGAGTGCTTCCCAGCTGCCACACGACGGCGCTTTGCAAGTTCAGCAAGTGCACACACAGTCTCACGCAAACACACGCCCACTCACACTCCAGCACAGAGTGTGATTGGGGGGGAACAGATGGTGGAAGGTGTGAGAGGTGCAGTGTTGCTAATTAAAGAGACCAGAGAGAGGAGGAGAGCACAAGAGAGAGAGAGAGAGAGAGAGAGAGAGAGAGAGAGAGAGAGAGAGAGAGAGAGAGAGAGAGAGAGAGAGCGCATGAGAGAGAGAGAGAGACAGAGACAAAGACAGAGCGAAGGAGAGCACGAGAGGGTGAGGTAGAAACAGAGAGAGAAAGAGAGGAGGAGAGAGGGAGAGCGAGAGAGAAAAAGAGAGAAAGAGAGAAATATAAGGTGTTAACCTAGATAACAGAGACCGAATGGAACCAAGGAGACAATATACTGATGTACGGGTGTATATATATATTAATAAACAGTGTAAGTACTCCGTAAATGTGCCTGAGTTGCTGAGAGGCTAAAGGTTGCAGCAATTGAAACGGGGTCGACTTGCCTCGGGATTTCAATATTGATGTAGCTCCCTCCCTCCCTCCCTACCCTTCTTATTTTCTCTGTTTCCGCATTATTCCTTCCCGCTCTTATATTTCATCCTGTCGTTTTTCTGGTGCTGAAAAGGCAGTGGCTCTGTTTACGACCACGGTGAGGTGTTCTCTCTGGGCCACTGTACCTGTCTGACTGAACGGCTTCATTTCACGATGCCACGCATCAGCAACTCGTTGGTTTCCTAACCCTCAGGGCCGCCACTGGATCCGGTCCCAGCCTCCTCCTCCTCCTCCTCCCTCCTCCCTCCCTCCTCCTCCTCCTCCTCCTCCTCCTCCTCCTCCACCACCTGCCCCCCTGACTGGCTTTGTTTGCCGGTTCCAACATCTGCAGCCTGTTTGCTTGCTCTCCACAGGATGTGTGTGTCTCCTCCTGCACCGCCCCATGTCCCTCCCGACTGGCTAAGCTGTTAGAACTGCTAACCTGTTCGTTCTCTCTCCACAGGGTGTGT
>CM030176.1:9101540-9109040 GCA_017639675.1 Aplochiton taeniatus
TGCCAGCGTGGTAATGAACATCTTTAGACCAAGACGCCTCTGCCTCCCCTCCCCTCCCCGCCTCCTCTCCGATTCTCTCCTTTCATCTCTTCACTCTCTAAGTCCTGATTTGGGTAATTAATCCTCTGTCCCGTCTCTCCTCATTTCTCCTCTCCTCCCACGTCCCTCGCGAGCCCCGTCGCACCCTTCTTTCTCTTCGTCCTTTATTCCGCGCTCTCCCTTTTCTTCCCCCCCCGCCCTCCCCTCCCCTCCCCTCTGTCTTTGTCTGCTTTCTGCCCACTCTCCGACGCGGACATGTTCTCTCTCGCTCTGTCATGTCCCGATTATCGCCTGTCTCTCCCTCTCTCCGTCTGCGACTCGCTGAACGCCTATTCTCCCTCGCCCGTTCAAAGCCGTGGCCTGCGGAGGGCTGCCACTGATCTGCGGGGATGGGGGGACACCTCTCACCTCTCACCTCTCTCCTCCCTCGTCCCCTCCCCTTAGGTGTGGTCCATGGACGGCTACTATAAGGGCCGGCGTGTGATGGAGTACAGGACCATGGGGGACTTCACCAAGGGACAGAACTTTGTGCAGCACCTGCTCCCCCACCCGTGGGCCGGCACGGGCCACCTGGTCTACAACGGCTCCCTGTACTACAACAAGCACCAGAGCAACATCCTGGTACGCCATTGGCTGTCACTGAAGCACGGCCATGCTTCATTGGCCGGACCGGGCACTTGCTCCTGAACGGTCGGCAGGGAATGTTTAGTGTCTGAATGTTTTTCTGCTTCCTGTGTGTGTGTGTGTGTGTGTGTGTGTGTGTGTGTGTGTGTGTGTGTGTCCAGGTGCAGTACCATTTCCGCTCCCGTACGGTGTTGATGCAGCGCAGCCTGGGTGGTGCGGGCTACAACAACACCTTCCCCTACAGCTGGGGAGGCTCCTCCGACATTGACCTCATGGCCGACGAGACTGGCATGTGGGCCGTCTACACGTCTATACCCAACGCTGGAAACATACTGGTACGGGGGGAGGGAGTCTGTGTGTGTGTGTGTGTGTGTGTGTGTGTGTGTGTGTGTGTGTGTGTGTGTGTGTGTGTGTGTGTGTGTGTGTGTGTGTATTAGACAACATGGCGGCCACTTCTTCCTCTTTGGGGTATGCGTGTAAGTGTTTTTTGTGTGTGCGTGTGTGTGTGGGTGTGAGTACTTACCCATATTAATCCCTAAACCTGCCCCCCTCCCCCTCTCCCAGGTGAGTCGTCTGGACCCGGGCACCCTGGACGTCCTCCAGACCTGGGACACGGGCTTCCCCAAGCGCAGCGCCGGCGAGGCCTTCATGATCTGCGGCACGCTCTATGTCACCAACTCCCACCTGGCCGGCGCCAAGGTCCACTTTGCCTACCACACCAACACGTCCAGTTACGAGTACACGGACATCCCCTTCCACAACCAGTACTCCCACATCTCCATGATGGACTACAACCCCCGCGAGAGGGCCCTGTTCGCCTGGAACAACGGACACCAGGTCATCTACAACGTCACGCTCTTCCACGTCATCCGGAGCGACGGGTAGAGGGGGAGGCGGGGGACAGGGGGGAGAGAGGGATGGTAGGGAGGCAGGACTGGAGGGAGGGAGGGAGGGAGGGAGTGGGGACTGGAGGAAGGGAGGGGGGACAGGAGGGAGGGAGGGGTTGGGGGAAAACATAAGAGCGGACAGGTGCTGTGGACTCTTTTAAGACCGAGAGAGGTAGACAAATGATTGCATATACACGCACAGACACACACACACACACACACACACACACACACTCACAGATTAGCCCAAACACACCCCCTATATATAGACATTCACAAAGGCAGGAGGTGCTGTCGCTACAGTCTTCCTGGTGTGCGGCGCTGAGACCCTCCACAGAACCCCGCCTCTCTCTCTCTCTCTCTCTCTCTCTCTCTCTCTCTCTCTCTCTCTCTCTCTCTCTCTCTCTCTCTCTCTCTCTCTCTCTCTCTCTCTCTCTCTCTCTCTCTCTCTCTCTCTCTCTCTCTCTCTCTCTCTCTCTCTCTCTCTCTCTCTCTCTCTCTCTCTCTCTCTCTCTCTCTCTCTCTCTCTCTCTCTCTCTCTCTCTCTCTCTCTCTCTCTCTCTCTCCTCTGCTCGCCGAGCACAGAAGGTCGCCCGGGGTTTGGCCTCGTTTCCGATTCCCGTCGCTTCCCAAGTCCTGGCGGGGAAGTCGGAACTCGCCAGCCGGGAAGCGACCGAGCTTGTTCATTTGGACCCGTCCTCCTCCTATGGGCGGTGCCATTGGAGCGGGCCGGTCCAGGGTGGGGGGGGGGGGGGGTTTGTGACGTGGATGTGTTCAGTGAGCATGGTTGTTAACAAATAAACACACATCACCCTCCATCGAGACCCAGGCTCCTGTCTTTATTCTGGCACTGAGGGAAATGTCCGCTTCCCCCCGACCGTTTCCCACTCTGCGTGTCTCCCACTGACAGCGGTGCAGGCAGGTAAACGTGCGGTAGATGGGTTGGGACGGATGAAGACGGGTGGATGGAGGGAGAGGGGGGAGTGGGGGGAGGAAGGCTAGATGTCAGGGCTCGTTTCAGGCCAGGGGGCTATTTGGAAGTGTTATTGAGTCACGGATTGAAGGGTGGGGCTTGGGGAACGAGGCACTAATGTGAGGGATGATGGAAAGGAGGGAGTGAGGAAATGAAAACCGGGAGGGGGGTGAATGCTAGATGGAGGGAGAGAAAAAGATGAAAGGAGTGGGTTAGTATTAGTTTGTTTTGTAAGCAGGAATAAGCTCTCTCTCTCTCTCTCTCTCTCTCTCTCTCTCTCTCTCTCTCTCTCTCTCTCTCTCTCTCTCTCTCTCTCTCTCATTATAAGTGTTTATTGGCAGTCTGTGACACTAGAGGGTGGCGACCCGGATATAACGACAATCTGAGTGTGACTCAGAGATTAAGTCAACACTGAACCCACATATGTACACACACACACACACACACAGAGGGAGAGAGGAGAAGCACAGACGAATGGAGAAAAAAGAGCAGGATGGAATCTAGATTGAAATAAACAGAACATTGGTTTTCAATTGAGTCCCGTTGCTGTGGCGACGGCGATGCTGGGGCGATGCTGGTTGAGGTCCTTCCCTGGAGACTGGCTGCCACTCCACCCTTCTCAGCCCCGGAGAATACCAGCGGCCCACAGCATGTTTGGATGTTTCACTGTCTTTGCGGTTACAGAGGTCATATGTAACGACTTGGCACCCATAGACCGCTCAGCCCTGCTTGTGTGACACGAGCTTTATGTCGTATTGACATTGCGCCCCCCCCCCCCCCCTTCCCCTCTCCCACTGCTCCTCTGGTGTCCTGGCATAGAACCCCCCCCCCCCCCACCAGCTCTAACTGGCCCAGTATGCCTATTTGCCTTAGTACAAGGTCCTTTTCTCTCAAACCCCAACCCTCTCTTTCTCTCTTTCTCTGTCTCTCTGTCTCAATTCTCTAGGCTCAGAATCCTTGCACACTTAGGAGTTCATGTGGGTTGGCTTTTTCCAAAAGGCTTGACGGCATCAAAGCCACCAGGGAGCCGCTGGCACCACCAGTGTTTGGGCGACGGCTAAGTTCCATGCGGGGAAATACCAGTGGTATTGTCAGCGCCCCCCCACACCCCTTTTATTTATTCATCTAACTATCTGTCTGTACGTTTTCTCCTCCTGGGATGGATATGAGCCCGATAAATAATTGAGCAGGGTTAAATGAGACCACCTGAGGGAGAGAGGAGACGTAGAATGGAGAGAGCAGGGAGAGACAGGGGGGGAGGGGAGACGGGGGGAGCCAAGGACAGTCTCAGACGAGGCGACAAAAGCGGGAGGGGTGAGTTGGGGGGGAGGGGGGGGGGGGGTGTTAAGAAGAAGGAAAAGAGGTCAGGAAAAGAGGAGGAGAGAGAGGGCGAAGGGTGACCCAGCGTTAAACCTCTCTGAGAGAGTTAAAACTCCCTCCCCTTGTTCATGTTTAATTAATGATGGAGAGATCAACCCGTTAGACAGGGACACAGACAGAGGGGATCGCATGGGAGCCAGCGGGAGAGGGGGAGAGGCGGGGAGGGTTCTCAGTCTCCAGGGTATCTACCCACACCTACCGGCGCTGAAGGAAGAGGGAGAATAGACAAAAAGAGAGATCAAACACAGGAAAAAAGAAAGGAATGGGAAGAAAGACATGTACTGTAGGGAACAGAGGAAGACATGGAGAGGGGGGAACAGAGGAAGACATGGAGAGGGGGGAAAAGGGGGGAAGGCCGTTTGCCGGCTGTTCTATTATTAGAACATCAGATTGGGGAAGAGAAACCAGCCAATTAAAATCAAGCTGCACACACACACACACACACACACACACACACACACACACACAGAGAGAGAGCGAGAGAGAGAGAGAGAGAGACAGAGAGACACACAAACTGACTGACCGTTGTTTTCATCAAGTTATGATCTTAAACCAATAAATACATTTAAATATCTATATGGGACAATGTCCCGACCACACGCGCGCGCGATGATAGCATGACAGAAAGGAAGTAGCAGTCTTGTGTCACACTAGTGATAGCACTAGTGTCCCCAACATGCTACCTGTCACCTCTTCTAACTTGTCCCAGTGACAACAATCCTTTATGCGCCTCTGCTCACGCATAGCAATGAGCCTCTCATGCTAACACATACACACACACACACACACACACTGCTGCATGGCATATCATATTTAAAAAGCTTTTGCATGTGTACTGTTTGTGTATAGGATTTGTTGGCATGCTTGTTTGTTATGTAAGAGCTGTGTAGAGTCGGTTCCAGCGCAGAGTTTTTTTTGTGTCCATTTCAATATGTAAATGTTTGTGTGAGCAGCTTGTTGCTCAGCAGGACACAGGAGATAGGAATTGTGTGGGGAACAGATGATTCTATCACACGCTGCCCTGAAAACTACCCTGTTCTAGGACTCTGCCAAAACCCACACATACCCTCACTTACTAACCCACACACACACTCACGCACTCCCTCACACACACACACACACACACTCACACACACGCACACAAACAATCAATAGCATTGAAGAAATTCGATTTTTGTCCTCCGAGTGATACTGTTATTACTTACATGTGCTCACTGGACATGATTTTATTTGAATTCACTAAATGAACCACATGACAGAGAAAATGGACCCAGCCCAATACCCTTTCACATTAGGTTCATCCCTGAACTGTGAATCAGTTTGACATTAAAAGTTGGTTTTGATTACAGACTCTGTGGCTTGTTTGTAGTATTTCTCTCTCTCTCTCTCTCTCTCTCTCTCTCTCTCTCTCTCTCTCTCTCTCTCTCTCTCTCTCTCTCTCTCTCTCTCTCTCTCTCTCTCTCTCTCTCTCTCTCTCTGTGTGTGTGTCTGTACTGTAGTCAGTGAAAGAGTATTTCCCAACCAACACCCTTGACTGTTTTAGTACAATTTAATTATATTATTATTTTCATGGCATGAATCAAACCTACATTGACTAACTATTGCCCATGGCTTTGTGGTTAATTGCCCTATATTTTGAAGCCAAATATTACGTGCACTTGTTTTACCAGGCAATATTGAGCTTTGGTGTCTTTCTAGCAGGATTTAACTTTCATTTCATCTGTCAGTTATTTTTAACGATAGAACCCTCTCTTTCCTTAAAATGTTAATAGTGTAAAAGTAATTTCACTGCTCTCTGTATTCATTTGGCCTTTTGTCGTTTAGAAACCAGGTTTCCCTGTGGCAACTTGCAAAGTGTGCTCTCAGAGTATACATTTTACTCTCTGTGTCATATTTTCTGCAGCAGTGAGTTATTTGAAGGGCAAAAAGGAAAATACAAATGAACCATGGCGAGCGAACGAGGGAGGGAGGGAGGGAGGGAGGGAGGGAGGGAGGGAGGGAGGGAGGGAGGGAGGGAGGGAGGGAGGGAGGGAGGGAAGGAAGGAGGCGCTGAGGGCAGTTATAGAGGGATGGGCATGTCACAGAGATGGAAGAGAGAGATTGCCTTCGATATCGATCTAGTAATCCTCATTCTGCTTTCTGGTGATTCTAATCTTCCTCTTAGACAAGATGTGGTGGGAGACAGGGGGAGTGAGAAATAGGGAGGGAGAGAGAGAGAGAGAGAGATACTAAAGAAGTAACACAGTGCCACCCAGTGGTGGCTGTAAAAGGCTGTGGAACATGTTTTCAACAGATTGTGTGTGTGTGTGTGTGTGTGTGTGTGCGCGCGCGCGAACGCTAATGAAAGCATCTGGATTCATTAACATATTTATTGGCCTTAATCTATAACAACAGATCGCGCGCACACACCGACCTCATCCATCAATCCTTCAATCTACTGTCCTTTTCCCTCCCTGGCCAGGTGGACGAAACATTAGTGTTAGGGAAGAGAGTGAGGGGGGAGGGGAGTAAACCACATCTGGACATTCTGTCTCTCTGTGACCTTGAGGTTATACACGTACCCCGATTCAAAGGCACACCGCAGACACATTGACTTTTCAGTGTCCCCCACACGATGACAACATGTAGAACACTTGCGGTGGCAACACAGTCAACCCTTTTTTGACGTCAGGTTTCACTCCTGAAGAGGAATCTCACTTGATAGACAGAATAGAGGGTGAGACCGAGTGAGCAATCCATTGTTACGGTTAACCTGTTTGCTTGGTTGACCACAACAGATTAAAATGTAACATAGATAAACATGTCTTTCATTCTTCAGTCACTTTGTGCTCTCCCTGCAGCAGGTCTACCTTGTTTCAGTGATTGCGGAGATGGCTTGATTTGGTTGCCATTTCTGCAGAATTATTGACGGATTAACACAAGTTTTAATTTCAATACCAAGTGAATTTGTCCAATTATATGATTTTTTTAAATTATATAGCTATTGAGTCGCTCACAAGGACATCACGAGACGCTCAAACGTTTCTTTACATACACCGTAAGTGTGGACATACGTCTTGTTATTGACGGTCTTAATGTAGTATCGGTTAACAAACACACTGTCAGGCTCGGCCAATGACAGCACAGCTTTTGGTTGAATGAAGGGGCAGAGCGCAGTCTAGTAATAAAATCTAGCTACGTGTTTAGCCTGTACTACTCAGGAACCTAGTAGTTAAGGAGGGCTTGGTAAAACACAAGCTTCCATAATGTTGCTTGCTTTAAAACTTGTTCTAATGCCCAAGTTTACATATCGTAATAACCATTTCGTATGCGTAGTTTAATGATTTCAAGTTGTTTAGAATTAGTCCAAAATATTTAGTAAGGCTTAGACCTAATCTGAAAAACAAATGAATAGTGACAAACTACACAACAATTTGCAATGCATTGCCAACATGTATAAAAACTATCGTTAAAAAACGTATGTGCCAAATTATGTGCAGTTAACAATGCACGCACTTCTCCTTTAAGGTTGAACAAATACTCACGATTGTAACAAATACTAAGAGCAATTCCCTCCTTGGTCCCTCTCGCGCTGCCTGCGATCCAAACTTGTTCGAG
>CM030176.1:9114040-9266540 GCA_017639675.1 Aplochiton taeniatus
AAGACCAAGAAGCGATTTGCCAAGGAGTGGGGTGAAGCAGAGAAAGCCACACAGCAAGCAGAGAAAATAGAGCATGAACTCAATGCAACCAGGTCAGATGTAGATAAGGTAAGACACAGACGCACACAAATTCACACGCCTATCTAGTTTTGTTTCAATTTCAATCCCCTCGTCATCATTTTTCTCACAATCTCTCATCCTCTTCCTCTCTTCTAACCCCCCCCCCCTCCCTATTCTCTCCATTCTCTGTCCTCTCTCAAGGCAAAGCAGCACGCCCATATGCGGACGCACACAGCCGAGGAGTGCAGGAACGACTACGCAGCCCAACTCCAGAAATACAACAAGGAGCAGAACCACTTCTATTACGTAGAGATACCACAGCTCTTCAACGTAAGACACACACACACAAACACACACACACACACACACACACACACACACACACACACACACACACACGCGCGCGCAACATGCGCATAAACTCCCTTGTTGTGTGAGCATATCTGTGTTTATTTAGTTATATTTCTGTGTGCTTGTGTTTGCTGAGCAGAACATTCAGGCCATGGATGAGCTGAGGATCAAGCGGCTGGCAGAAGGCTACTGCCAGTTTGCAAACATCGAGAAGAAGCAGGCGCCCATCATCTCCAGGTGTCTGGAAGGCGTCATCACAGCAGGGAACAATACCAAAGGCAGAGAGGTGAGACCGTGTGGGCCTCTACACCACTTCTCTGAGACTTGCAGTAAATGGCTTCTATTTTCATGTCCTGCTAAGGTTCATTCCACGTTGGTCATCGCTGTGTGTGCGTTTGTGCATGTGCATGTGTGCGTGTGCGTGTGTGTGTGCCTGTTTGTGTGTGTGCGTGCGTGTGTGCGCGTGTGTCCACAGGACTCCTTGCTGTTCATAGAGCAGCACAAGTCCGGATTCGAGCGCCCATCGGATGTGGAGTTTGAGGACTACAGCCAGGGCATCAAAACGGCCATGTCTGAGTCCAGCCTCAACCCCGCGCGAACACGCGCCAAGCTCTGGCCCTTCAGCAAGAAGACCAAGGTATACTCTAGCATACCCCACTGTTCTACATACGGAAGTATACCACTGCCAACACCTTCAGCTCTCTCAAGAAGACCAAGGTATACTCTATCATACCCCACTGTTCTACATACCGAAGTATACCACTGCCAACACCTTCAGCTCTCTCAAGAAGACCAAGGTATACTCTAGCATACCCTACATACCAAGAAGAGCGAGGTATACTCTCGCTAGCATACCCTACTGTACTACATACTGATGTATACCACTGCCAACACCTTCAGCTCTCTCAAAAAGACCAAGGTATACTCTAGCATACCCTACATACCAAGAAGAGCGAGGTATACTCTCGCTATTATACCCTACTCTACTACATACTGATGTATACTACCGCCAACGCCTTCAGCTCTCTCAAGAAGACCAAGGTATACTCTAGCATACCCTACATACCAAGAAGAGCGAGGTATACTCTCGCTAGCATACCCTACTCTACTACATACTGATGTATACTACCGCCAACGCCTTCAGCTCTCTCATAGAGAACGCACCCACCCTCTGCCTTTTCCTTTCCCTGCTGTACATTTCATGCTCCCTCTGCTCGTGCTGCTTCCTCATTGGACAGCGCGAATACCCCATCTTTCTCATCTTTCGCCAGCTACGTTTCTCGGGCGTTCCATGATCCCAGTTTCAAAGAAACAGTCACGTTTTCGCATTCCGCTGGCGTTTCTGCTCTTCTCACACACACACACACACACACACACACACACACCCGAGGGGCTAATTCCAGCCGTGCAGAGACTTGCCTAAAAATGTCCCTTTGCTCTGCCTGTGTGCTTCTGTGAGTGGTGAAACGGTTCTGCTTATGTCTTCTGGGGTATTTCTCATGTTCTTCTTTTCTTAATCTAACTTTTTCTTTTCCTCCTTGCTTTTGGCTGAGTGTTTTCTTCCCCCCCTCTCTATGGTCACCTCCATTTGCATCTCTCCTCCTCTTTTTCAGATCCCTGCAGCGACCCTAGTTCCCCCCCCCCCCCCCCCCCCCCCCCCCCCCCCCCCCTTCTCCCTCTGTCTGAGAGAGCTCAAACCTCGTAACTCCACCCTAAAGACGCTCCACCTACCCAGGCTGTCGAGGGCTGTTTCAGGTGTAGTCTAAACACAGACCTACGCACCTCTATCTATGGGGCGGTCAGCCATCTTGGTCACAGACCCAAAGCATTAGAGCGTTACCCTATCCTGTGTGCTCTGTCTGTGTCTCAACGCTCTGTGTGTCTTGAATTGTAGAGTGAATGTAAATGTTTGTCTGTGCACATATTTGCCTGTGTTATTTTGTTACCGTACCGACTCTCCATCTCTGTCTCTGTTTGTCCTCTAGCTGCACTCCATTGCTGAAAAGCACATGGTAACCGTTTCTATAGTTACGTATGGTGTGGTTCATGTACTCAACTGGATGGTTTGAAAAGCTTACCTCCTAAACCTAATCAACACTAATATGGGCTTCCGATGGTTCAGACGGGTTCGGACGGACATCATAAGGCTCTGAGTATCGGAGTGGGTCATCTCCAGGTTGACCAATCCTGTCTCTCTAGCTGGGATCGTTTCTGCAGTTCCTCTGTTCATTGCGGGAACGTGTTCCACACCGTCTGTCAGAGCTCTCAGAGCTGTGATATCAGATCAGATGTGGGATGTTGTCTGCTCGGAGGACTTTTACCGTGTCTTAATTCTGCTCTGGTGGAAGTGTTGTTGAGCGACATCTTGTGGGCAACAGTGGTACTGCGTCTTGTGGTGGGCGTGGGGGGCCATTAGGACAGCATTTGTGCAGAAGAGATTGTGAATGCCTTGCAAACCCGTGTGTGTGTTCAGCCCCCGGCAGCGGAAGACTTCTCCCACCTTCCTCCAGAGCAGAGGAAGAAGAAGCTGCAGGGGAAGATTGACGACATTTCCAAGGACCTGCAGAAGGAGATGGACCAGGGGTGGGTGTCACAACACGTCGTCAACCCTGCAGACTTAGGCTGCCTGTCAGATAGTTAATTGATCCCCTTTCAGAACCTTTTGCCTAGACAATTTTTTTTTTTGAAACGGTGTTCAGAAATTTTGATTGGCCGCTTAGATCTGTTTCAAACGCACTGCGGGGCCACCCTCCCCTCTGAAGGGTGTCGAGGAGCCACAGATGTAGAAAATAGTCCAGGGTCAGGGTCACCCCACAAGATTCCCCCCTAGTTCTGCAGTTCCCATCTCTCCGAAGCTGTCCTAAAGGTTTCCGTCAGCCTTCCCTCAACCCCTGAGTTATGATTCACTTCACTCACCACACATTTAAGTGTCTTGCTAACCCCCCCCCCCGTCTTGCCCATCAGAGAGGCGTTGGAGAAGATGAAGGGCGTGTACGAGAAGAACTCTCAGATGGGAGACCCCTCCAGTCTGGAGCCCCAGATCTCCCAGACCGCCCAGAACATAGCACGTCATAAGGCGGAACTCGGCAAGTATGAGGTGAGGCAACACACTGACACACACACACAAACGCTGGCCTTTTGACTGTCTATGTCCACAAGTAACATGGCATCTAACAACTCACAACTTTATATAAAAATGTAAAGAAAATGTAAAATTAGAAAAAGCGATTGTGTAATTTCCCGTGTGTGTGTGTGTGTGTGTGTGTGTGTGTTTTGCAGTCTTGGCTAGCGGAAGCAGTGGGTGACTCTTGTCGCACAATTAACAACAACAGCCAGCACAGGTAACGTTCTGTCGGTTTGTGTATGCCAGCTCAGTGTTGTTATATCACTCAATACATTTGAGTGAGATGTGGTGTGTTTGTATGTGTCTCTCTCCAGCCCTGTGGCAGCAGACCCGTCGCACAACATTTACTCCGAGTTCGACGATGACTTTGACGATGTGGAGACGCCTATTGGCCAGTGCACGGCCCTCTACACCTTTGCAGGTATACACTCACGTCGTGCATGTCACAATTCACAATATATTCCCCAATACAATACCTACCTACCTCCATACAAAACAATACATTCCTCATCTAAGGAGTGAGTCTCTCTCTCTCTCTCTCTCTCTCTCTCTCTCTCTCTCTCTCTCTCTCTCTCTCTCTCCCCCCCCAGGTTCCGGAGAGGGCACAGTCGCCATAACGGAGGGGGAGCAGCTGAGTGTGATGGAGGGGGACAAAGGAGATGGCTGGATGAGAGTCCTCAGGGCCAACGGAGATGAGGGCTATATACCCTCCTCCTATGTTAAAGTCTAACTAATCACACACACACATCCAGATGTGAACACACAAATGAGCACTGATACAACAAAACACCTAAACTGGATTATAGCCAAAATGGAGGGAAGGTTTTGTGATATTGTCAGTTAATACAATTTCACGCAATTTTCACAACCAGTGCGTTGTACTTTATGCCACTTTATCGATGCTTTTCAATTAGTTTTGTTGTTGATAGCGTTGATGCACTACACTCCTTATCTCTTCCCTCGGCTCTATATCTATCCGTCTGCCTAACAGGCTTAAAGTTGGGATGTTTTCAGATTGATGTCGAATGTCATAGACAGCTCAGATAGAAATGCAAAGGATAAACAGCTCTGAAGCTTGTGTCATCCAGTTCGAATAATTCTTTCTTTTCAGAGCAATTCTTTTCTGAATGCACTCCCTAATATTTCTCACCCAATTTTAAGTAGTATTTTACTTTATTCGAAGACATGATACACGTGATATTCATCACATTCACACGTGTAGCCGTCACTGCCATGCTACAGACAATCCACACTCATATAACTTCCTGTTAGCTGTGAGGCTAAAGGGATTAGCCATTACTTCTAGTAGTAACAGCTAGCACAGGTCTGACTACTCTCCTATCACACAGAGGGCAATGTGACCCTGCAGCTATTACATTAATGTTATGCATATCATTTGTAAATGGAAAATTGTTCTTAAACTGGACGAAAACCACTATGCTAGCGAAAATTTCTTTTTTAAATGTGTGTAACAGACATTTGGAAAAACCCAATTGTTAATTACAGTTCAGCAGATTTGTGTCAACATTTTGACCACTAGCTCAAGTGCAGGGGCCTCTCCAAATAAGGGTTGTCTAAATGTATGTAGTGCATTGAGGAGAGCAGATATCTATGCCAACCGACTTCCAAGTTTTAGGTTGCTATGTCTGTTTTTTTCTTTCAGACGAGCTTCATTATTTCCTTCAGAAAATATGTGTATACTTCACATACATGTGTGCAGTAGTGTAAATTGATTAATATACCTGGTGCAAAGAATATTAAAATCTATATGCCTATGCCTGAGAGCGTTGCCTCTTGACTACTATGAAGGTAGTTGTAGTCACTTGTTTGGTCTCTTGAATTCCTAAGCAGTCAAAAATAGTTATCAATCCTTGTTATTCTTTCCTAAACTGACTGGTGAGTGGTTATGTAGTAGCTGATCTATACTCTTCATGTATTTAGAGGAGGGGAAAGTGAGAGGAATAAACTTAAAACAAGGACTAAGGGAATTAGACATGGGGAGGGTGCTAAGAAACTAGTGCTGAAGAGGTGTTGTGGCAAACACGCCGATTAAAATTATAACACCTTTTCTTGATGCTTCATGTGGAGCATTTACACTATTCCACACTGTCTTGTGGAGGTTTCCTCATAATTTTGTAGAATATATATTATTATTATTATTATTATTATTATTATATGATCACATTTTAGAAAACTGTTATTTACATGTATAATCCATTTCTTTCATTTGTTTTTAAGTTAAGAAATACAAAATCATGTAAGACCAGACTTGTTTGTGTTTTTTGGGGGAATAAAGTTGACAGGCTAAAGAGTGAATTTAACAACCTTTTCAATTTCAAATCAATAATGAAATATCATCTGAAATATATTTATTGTTTTTACAAAAACAACTTCTAACAGTATTTCAAAAGAACTTTCCAGTGGAATCCCTGAAAGGGGATATTTGTCTGGCAAACTGGTGGAGGAAAAGAGGTATTAGTCCTACCCAGAAACAGTAACCAAAAGCTCTATTGAAATGTCTTTCAAGGTCAACCTTCCCTTGTACAATGTATTTGGTTGCCGAGAGCCACTCCAACTCCAGTCAGTAAACGTACACTGAGAAAGGAAGGACGTACATGTATGTCTCGATGGAAGGTAAACATAAAGTTGCTACTCTTCATGTAAACATTGGAACTCTCCTGAATACAATAAAAAAAATTATAATAATACGCAGACCATTTTACATTCAAATGGCTGGCCAGGGGCTTGATCCTTAGAAATGCCACTGCATTTATCGACTGTTCCCAGAATCGACGCAAAGTCCTCTTGATGGCTGATATTGGTGTGTTATAATGCATTGTATCGCCAATGCCGTGCTTTAAGGTCCTCCGAAAGTTTAGACATTGGTTTGCACTCAGAACGCATGAGACCACTATTCAAAACAGACAGTCCAGGGCACTACAAACGATGTTCACATGGAATAGAAAACGGCATGTCGAGTCCTCTCGGAATTCACAGTTCAAAGGGCCAATAGGTTGACAGTGGGGTTATTGCACCTTGTGGAAATTGCTCTCGAAATAAGTCCCTGACCAACAGGCGAGGGGGGCAAAGTTCAAAATGTACGATTTCAGAGTTCGGGTATGGACATGGAGCCCGCGGGTTCCAGTTTATTCGAGAGGACGCTGAGGATCTTGTCAAACTTATCGTAGCGTTCCTGCCTATCCGCCTTTGCCCCAGACTGACCCCAGAACAGTCTTAGAGCAAACTCTGTGTGGAACGCCTCCAGCAGCTCAGGGATTGGCTCCCAGCCTTCTGAAGGGAAAGAAGAGTGACAGCGGCATCAGCTTATCAGCACTGTGTAACTTTCCAATTTACTATGGTGTTTTTCAGTGACTCCTATGTTGATGAGGAACGTGTGCTTTTGTGTGTGTGCTCCTGCTGTGTTGTGAAGCGAGTGTGTGTGCTCTACCTGACAGTAGACTGTGCGCGTGTTGCTGGTACTCGGGGGCGTGCAGGGCGGTCTCGCGGGCCGACTGGAGGACGTCGTAGAGTAGCTGGCAGCCTCGCTCGCTGTTCTCCCCCGGGTCCTCTCCCTCGATCACCCTCAGCAAGGGCACCAGGTGGGGCAGAGCTACTGGGCCCCGCAGCACGGAGTCTACACACACACACACACACACACGTTAATGCAGGGTAGTTTTGGCAACGGAGATTTCCCGTGTCCTCCTTCGGGCCCTCTAGCAGACTTACAGTCTCCCTCGTTCAGGGAGTTTATGAAGGGTTTGAGGTCTTTCTCAAACATCACGGCACTGTCGGTGTGATTCCTTCTCAGGGCCCGCCACGTCATCTCCAAACGCACAATCTGAACACGCACACACACACACACACACCCTTTTATTGCGTAATTTCTCTTGGCACCTGAAAACTATTTGAGTGGGTGTGAGAGGAAGGTTATCTCACTTGCGGCATCTCTAACGCTTTCATGACGGCGGAAAACGAGTAGATGTTGTGGGCGTGGTCTCGCAGGGCCTTGGCCAATAGGATGACTTTATGCAAAACGGACGCCCGTTGACCCAAAGTGCCTGTGCAGCCCAGGACGTCCACTGCCACTCCCAGTGCCATCAGGTGATGTCTGCACACACACAGAGCGATTAGTACTCAGGGAAAGAGAACACGGCCAAGACGTTGTGTGTGTGTGTGTGTGTGTGTGTGTGTGTGTGTGCGCGTGTGTGCGTGCGCGTGTGCGTGCGCGTACCTCTCCAGTAGGTCCTGCCGTAGCTGGTGGCCGTGTGGCAGAGTGACCAGCTCCAGCCCGGTGCTTACTCCCATGATCTTCTTCTGCTGGTCCGTCACCCCAACAACGCGGCCGACCTGCAGCACCGTGGGATTGGTAAGGGAGTTTGTTCTCACGTTCTCTCCCTCGCGCAGCGCTAACACAGGTTCAACCGACGTGATTTGAAAGGGGCGGCGACAACTGTCGCACTAAGACATGTTGTCATCGGACATTTTTGAGCCGGTGAAGTGTCCGTCCGTCCTGAGCCCTTGTGTGTGTGTGTGTGTGTGGGGGGGGTTACCTTGCAGTCGACGCTGAGGATGTGCAGAGCGGTGGTGGCGGCGTCGCTGCGGTTGAACAGCTCCTTGAGCGCCAGCAGAGTGGTGTGCTCCAGCGGCCGATTGCTGTCGGGTAGCAGGAGCGACTGGAACTGGTCCAGCTGGAAGCAGGACACCGTCTCCACCTGGGACAGTGTCACGCATGTTACTATGGTGACCGCCACGCTCCTCGCCGTCTTTAGAGCATCGTCATGGCGCTGACGTTGCTGTTGCAATGATAATGCACTGGTCGTTTTAGTGGAATGTTAAATGTCGGTGTTGTTTATTGTTTGTTTATTTTTTATTATTTTCTTTACGTTTCTTTTGTTGTTTTCATTTGCATATATTCCGCCTTTAAACAGGGCACTGCTGCAAAAGACGTGGTCTCATTCGGTTACCTCGGTATGAATAATGAATACTCAATAATCAAAATAAATGTTTCACCGGACAACAGTAACCAGTAAGTGCAGAAAGTGTTGTTTCCACAAATTGGAAGGAAACATGGAACACAGAGACCTGTGGCCGTTCAAAGTGAGAGTTGTCCCCGTCCCCTGCCGCCTCCCCCTGGAGCTGTCCGTCAAGTGGTAACCTCGGCGACGCTCCGGCCTTCTCGGCTTCCAGGAAGCCGAAGGAGGTCTCGGTGAGGTGGGCCCGGCTCTGCCACTTCTCCTCCGCGCGCAGGCGGTCCACGTGACCCCGCCGATGGGTCTCAGGCACCTACACAGGGCCGCAATGACGACGATGGAGCCACCAAGACAGACAACAGAACCAACGGGGGAAAAGAGAAACTACCGGCCGTGTCGGAGACGGCTGGTCAAAGCCGAAAGGCAGAGAGACTGGAAATGGGTTACCTGGATGACCAGCTCGTCGTACAAGCTGGAGGGGTCCACCTGCTGTCGTGAGGGCAAGGGAGGCAGGTTGCCGGGGAACAGCTCAGAGACTCTGAGAGGCTTGGGCGGAGCTCTGGGATGCAGCTGTCCGTCTGAGCCTCGGAGAGTCACCCCACCACCTGGGGCCGAGAGGTGGTTTGTGTATGTATTCACACGAGTTACAGTTTGCACATGCTTTGTGTGTGTGTGTGTGTGTGTGTGTGTGTGTGTGTGTGTGTGTGTGTACATGTGTGTGTGTGTGTGTGTGTGTGTGTGTGTGTGTGTGTGTGTGTTACCTGGGTGCGTCCTTCGTGGGCTGGGGCTCAGAAGGGGTTCACTGCCTGTTCGAAATACGGGTGAAATGGGGGCGGGTTCGACTTTCTCTGATTGGCTGTTTTGTGGGGCACCTTTTATGGGAGGAGCAAGAACAACACCTCAGTGAGCAAATTGGATTGGATCTGACTTTATATAACTATAAAATATCAAGGCACAGGACAGTTTAGAATGGATCTGAAAAAGGCATGTACTAGTGTCTGCTTGAGAGGGTGCATGAGTGGAGTGTGTAATGCGCTTGGGTTTCTCTACCTGGGCGTAAATTGCTGTCGGACTGGGCCGACTGCAGCGAAGGGGTTCGTCCCAGGTTTTCCAAGTTAGCCGGCTGACTTCCGCTCCTGAGCCGCCCGTGTAGCATGTCCATCGGTAACAAACAGAAAAATATCCAAAATATATTTGTTGTGTTGATTTGTTTAATTGACAGACTTTTGTGAATGCTTATCCATCGCTTGTATATGTGGATGACTTCCCACACTTTCCGTCATAGAGCTTGTTAACCTATGAGTATTCAGCTTGTTGCATATAAATACGTGGATATGTGTTTTCGTTTGTGAAGGTTTTTTGACCTGACGAAGATCCAAACGGATGGAAACGTTGTCACCTAATACCATTACATACCTTTGAGTTAGTGTGCAGGTCCCACTTAACTTTTTTCGATGTCTACAACTTAAGAACCATGCACCTATACCTTTTGATGTGCGTATAACCACACTCCTTTTATAGTTAATATTATGTAACCACGTATATGTGTGTCTTTCATAGGCTCTGTACAACCACCCACCTGAGCAGTGGATTGATGACCTGCAGGTCGGGGTGCGCCGAGCTGAAGCTGCGTCTCTTGTCGTGGCCGCCCTCTGCCCCCGACCCCTGGAGGGCCCGGCCACCGCTGCCTCCCTGCTCGGCCGCGCTGCGCTCGGCGATGACCCGGATGGGAAAGGTGCGCGTGACCGGATGGAAGACCACGGCGCCGGACGCCTGGGAGACCGGCAGGCGCCCGCCCACGTAGAACCGGATGAGAGCGGGGACGTTGTCGAAGCGGTCCCCCTCGAACTGAAACAGTTCCCGAGAGTAGCCCTGCGCCCAAACACACGTTCGCAGTTACACACACACACACACACACACACGCTGACATTCATATAAAATAGCAGGTATGTGCACATAATTACACAGGCGCACACATGAATCAACTCCCTCTACTCGGCCAAAACTGAAAGCCATCTGTGGCTCATGAATGAATCACTTCCCCCTCTATTTGACTCAGTTTCCTGAATATTCTTTATGACCTGTACACACCTTTTTGGGACGTAGGACCACTCGTATAATCTTGAAATGCATTGGCTCATTCTTCCAGTAACAGCTCAGGACGTAGTCGCCAGGTGCCGAGCTTGAGTCACGAACCAGGAAGTCCCCATCTTTTTCCATCAAAGACTCAGCCCCCTACACAGAGAGAGAGAAAGAGAGAGAGAGAGAGAGAGAGAGAGAGAGAGAGAGAGAGAGAGAGAGAGAGAGGGAGAGATCAAAAGAAAAGGGAGAGAGTGAGAGGAAAAAAAGAGAGGGAATGGGACAGAGAAAGAATAATGAGAGAATTAAGGGTGGAGACAGTGAGAAGTACGCAGGGGCTGAGGTAGCGTAAGAACACATTAGGAAACAAGACTTTGTTTGATTGTGCGATTGTGTGTGTGTACATTTGTGTGTGTGTGTGTGTGTGTGTGTGTACCTTTCTGCTGATTGGTCCATGATACCAGGCATGGCTCCTCAGGTCCTCGGTGCTGAGCTTTAGCTCCTCCTCCAGCTCCTTCTTCAGAGAGTCCATCTCTCTGCGGCCCCCAAACACCTGGATTCAAACACAAGAAAAAAAAAGACAGAGTGAACGAGAGAGTGAGAGAGGCAGAAAGAGAGGCATGATAACGGCAAGATAAAGATTGTATTATTTTACCTTGAGTTGACTGAGGTATGCAGTGACACTCCTCCGCTTACTGGAAAACAAAAGGATTTGACCAATCAACGCTTCGTCCTCCGTCAAACAAAAGATGACGTCACAATATTTTTCTCCTGCGGGGATTCCGTATGGACAGAAGGTCACAGCCAAGGTCTCTGTGTCTGTCATTACCACTAGAGGCACTAACGGACTTTTAATAGTCTGCCTGCTTCCTTCCTTCCTTCCCTACTTCCTCTCCCTGCTTCTCCTTTCCTGCTCCCATAGACACAGAATTAAAGGAATATACAAGTTCAACAAGAAACTACTACTTTACGTAGAGTACGGCTTCTCAGACCAATCCTTGACTGACAGAAATCTTGTGGTGGGTGTTTCAATCTATTACTTAAGACTATACGTCCCCCACTGTGTCCAATGGGGACTCGACTTTAACAGCCAAACAGTTTTGTGGACAGGAAGTGATACGGGATGCGTTGCCATGGTGATGGCATATTCATAGTCGACATCCTCCAAGAAGGCCATGGTGGGACTGCCTGTCAGGGAAGTAAGATGCAGTTGCAATGTAACTGTCTGGTTACAGTGTGATTTGATGTTGGAAAATAAATAAAAAATTGGGTAATATGGAATACAACTGTAACTGAAAAGATAAATACACCTATTGTCTTAAACAAAGTAAGAAAAATACATAAGTCTTGTATTTTTCCTCTACAGTATATCAAGAGCTTTGTCAGGGAACTTTGGTAGACATTGAAAAATGTCAACACTTTTCCAAGTGGACCTATCCATTTGTTTATGTTCAAGTAATCGATTTTGACATCAGGTTATTGGTCCTTGCAGACCCGTAGGGTTCAACCAAAAAAGGGAACAATAGTGAAACATTTTTTTGTTTTTTAAGGGGCGTTGGCCCATGCAACACCTGTGCAAGACACATGAAACTGCAAGGAGCAATGTTGCAAGGCAACTGTTGTAATAACGACCTACTTTATTGTCCAAAGGCTGAACAATTGCAAAAAAAAAAGACAAGCCTGTAAAAACGTGTATTTTCCAAATCATGTATAGTGATTATAAGAAACATTATAAAAGTAAATGGCTACAACAGAGAGAGCACTTAAACTACCACAAACGTATGACATAACTATTTAACAGGTATAGGCCTGACCATTCCATTGTGTTAGTTGAAAAATCAGGTACTCATTTTTAGACCGCAACAATCAAAATTGAATATCTGTGACTGTGACACTGAATAAGTAAAATGCTGTACACAGATTTTAACGATCAGCCTCAACATACGACATGAACGACACATTATGATTGTACACCATTATCATATCTAGCTTAAATGCTATATCTCATATGCTTTACAGTGTATTGATATTGAAGTCCGATGCCGAATGGAGTTAACAAATAATAGGCAAGAAAATATTAGCTAATGTCCTTACCTGAGTCTGCATGTTAAGAGGCGCTGACATGGGCTTAACTTTCTATGACAAAAATTGGTTCGGAGAGCTCGCCTAGACACACAAACACACCCAACCCAAAACAGCTGGGTACTTAGACTCCGTCTCCACTATCCAGTCCTTTTTAGCACTGTGCTGTAGCCACAGTTTCGGACGAGTTCCCACAAGTTTCCTGAATTCTCCTACTCCCAGTGCAGGGGACGAGCACTAAAATACACCGCTATGTCTGCTACATTCCACGGATACCACTGAGAGAGAGAAACAGAGAAATAGAGAGAGAGAGAGAGAGAGAGAGAGAGAGAGAGAGAGAGAGAGAGAGAGAGAGAGAGAGAGAGAGAGAGAGAGAGAGAGAGAGAGAGAGAGAATTTGGGGAAATGTTGACAGCTCACCTGTAGTTCTGTAAACCAGTCTACAGCAGACTAACCGACAGATCAAGGTGATACATTTAAAAGAACTCCACCAAGATGTAGTACCCAAGCCTTCTGTTGTGTTTTGGGGGGTCTACACAAGTGAAAAGTTATACGACCCTGCTTGTTCCGACAGGGAATTGTCTCGATTGTGAGCGAGCAGTTTTATTGACATTAGGAAAGGTTATTGCTCAACAACAGCCCCACAAACTGTTCTATCCTAGGCGAAACCATTTGCCCCAGGGCAAGGGCCTGTTGTTAAGAAGCACACGTTTCTCTGATCTTGAGCTGACAGTAGTATTATCTATTGTCTCACAACAGTCAAAAGTTATTCACCATAATGTTTATGTTTTTGCAAATTAAGTGTTTCCTGTGTTGCAAATCCAATGTTTCCCTCAGGCAGTTGGATGAGTCTGGACTGGGCCTAAGGTTAACAGAGCATTTCATAACGATAGCAAAACATGTAATATATCTATCTACTAGACAATCATATAAACATAAGATATCTAGGCAAACGTTTTGCCAAATGCTTTTTTAAATTCTACCAACAAAGAGGCCATATCCACCCTTGGTGTGTGACTAAATGGAATGTTCCAAATTACTGATAAACCGCTGCCCGCGCACTGGTGGATAAGCACGGTCAGTCGGCCTGCTGTTGAGAGAGCCAGGTGAGGTCACATGACAGCGCCCACAGAGCACTGACGGAGAACGCCACGCTACGCTTGAGTGCTCTGCGCTCATAGCTAGCAGGGACCTGACTTGTCAACTAAAAGTAAAGCAGCCTCAATCTCTTCTAATTAATTGCATAGCTAAGGATACCAAACAGGTTTAAGATAATACTTTTGATCAAGCTTTCAGTCCACTTATATATTACACCTTATTGGGAGATCCCATCTGGAGTAATTCATTCGTTCTTGCATTACCTTATGCTTTCCTCTTCTGTGTTGACACACTTGTTTGAGGAACCCGAAGTTATGGTGATCTCAGGTTAATGATAAACTACCTGGTTTCATGTACTGTAAACAGACAAGAGCTGCCTGTGCACAGTTAGCCTTTACCAAATGCACCCACATAACTACTCTTTTTGACCTGCGTCAAATCTTGGAAGTCGATAATGCCTTTCCTAGAATGATCTCCATGGTTGTCTCAAAATCTATTATCAAAGTAAAGGAGCTAGAAAATCCTACAGCTTATTGGATGTACGTGAGATATGTCTGGCACCGATTGGCCTATCAACAAGCATCCTTAACCACTGACCTTGGCCTGATATGTATACTCCTCCCACATCTGGAATCAAAGAACAGGTAACGGCTGGTAACTAGTAATCTCCGTTCAGATCCTCTACCTTCAACGGTGCAATATATTCTGGGGCATCTATTGATCCACCATTAGCTTAAGCATACACACACTAATGAGAGGTCTTAGCTGCAAACAGATTCTCCAAATTCCCTAACATTGACGCAGCTCATCTATGGAAAGAACCATCGTCCTCATACTGCACCCCACTTAATACAAATCGTTTCATGTAACGACCATCCTCCACGTCACAATGCCTGTGTGTCTACCTGCGTTTCGTGCCCTGACCCCCTGTGTGGTCTGTCTTTAGTTCCTCCTCCAGAGGAGACAGCTGGGAGCAGGACGCTGAAACCAAGGCCCTGTCAGAACGTCGAAGACGGGGCAGAACACTTTGACGAAAAAGGTCCTTCTTGGAGATCACCTGTAGGGCACAATGGAGGGAAACATTCAGGAACCATTCTCCAGGTTAGGGTGTGTGTGTGTGTGTGTGTGTGTGTGTGTGTGTGTGTGTGTGTGTGTGTGTGTGGTGCGGGAACTGTTTTAATGGAATACGACGTTGATCTTCTTGTGGCTACTTTGTGGTCTCACCCGGTCCAGTGACGAGCCTAGAGAGTTCTTCCGGCTCGCCCGCCGTTCAACCCCACCACCTGAGGGGTCAAAGGAGATACGGACAGAAGTTCAGAAGGTGGTTGTTGTAGTTCTGTTTTGCTTATCAATAGCAAATATAAAATGGATATCAAACTTATCAGGTGCGGGAGGGATGAACGTTTAAAAGCAAAGAGTAATGTAAAGGCAAGAGAATGTGTGTCCTAAAATGAAATATAACAGGGGCATACTGGAGTTTAGGACATTGCATGTTACTCTTTGGGGGGGGGGGGGGGGGGGGGGGGCGGGCTTATATGGCTTAGATGCATGTGTAGCATTTTTCGCTGCCGGTGTAGAAGATCACGCTGTTGACCCTGTTGTGTGTGCTGGTCTGAAGCAGCACCTGAGTTAGGGCACAGTGTCTGTCCGTATCTTTCCAGCTGGGCCAGGATGATGGTCCTGTGAGCGGGGTCTTCTACTCCCGCCTCCCTCAGATCACCCTCGGTCACACTCAGCAAACCCTTGTTTGGGAACGGACACCAGGCACAGGTTTAGTTGGAGGCCCAGTGAAGTACGTGAGATAAGAAAACATGTTCACGTACAAGTAGACATACCTCCAGACCATAATACTCCTTCTCCAAGGTCTTGGTGTACTGCGGCAGGCCTATCTGTTTGAGCCACCATGCGATGGAGCGATTACTCATGTCTAAACAACAGAGCATCGCAAGTTAGTCAATGCAGTACAAGATAACATGTACACACACACACACACACACACACACACACACAGTGTTCGTGTTTTACAAATCACAAATTCCACATACATTGAGCATAGGTCAATAACTTTTTAGACAGCCCCATATTTCCAGGTCTTACTAACCCTCCAAAAAGTGTGCATCACCTATCTTTTATCAACATGCATGCTTCTATGAATGTAACTATGTGACACCTACCTGCTAGTCCTGAGCAGGCAAGCAAGCAGCGTTAATGTAAGGAAAATAAACGTGTCCTCTCTTTTGTATCCTTCGCTGTTTTTCCTGCTTTGCGTTCTCTCATGCGAAGCACAATTGACACTCTCTCTATTTCCTCAAGCTTTTTATGACATATTCTTTAGATCTACAACTCCTATTATCGTATAGACCCTTGACTTTCTCTCTAACTTTCCTTCTCGCTTTCAATTGGCCCCCTAATGCCAGAAACCCGCTCCCCCTCAAACCTGTAGGGCTGGTCTAACAGCCAATCAGATGGCCCAGTGATTACCCATTGCCCCCCTGAATTAACCAATGAGGAATTTCTAGGATTTGGGTATAGTCTATCAGGAGGCGGGGAGTGCAAGTTGAGGCAGATTCCCACATTCTGAAAGGAAAACCTAAGTGAGAGAGAGGAGCCAGATACAGAGACAGTTGGAGGCCAGGTGTGAAGACCCCTAGAGGTGACTTGAGAGAACTGCTTAGTATGCAAGGAAAGGTACCTAGCATCCTCTGCTACCTCTTCATTTTTGCTGCATAACAGCAAACTAGTCTGAGGAATGAGGTCAAGAGAGTGGGTACCACAACAATTTCCTGACAGACATATTGAAAACAAACACTGTATTGTCGGCATTTGTAGTTCTGCCAACACAGCACTAGGGTGAGACAATTGTTTACTTTTCATTAAAGAGCATTCCATTTAGTGAGGAGGCCTATATAAGCACATTGCCGATAGTGTTATTGTCTTCCATGTCTATATTGCAACACGAGTTTAGTCTTATAACCCCTCCATGGAAACTAACAGACATCAATTGGACAAAGAAAGGCTTTAAACTGCACGTTGCTTGAAGTAGATTGTTACACCACAGGCTTGCTGTGCGCTAACTTCTGTTGAAACAGAAATACACTTTAAGAGGTCACACTCACGTTCACTCATATAGCCTCTCGTTGGGTGTACGAGGATTGCGATGCGTATGAGAGATTTTCTGTGTGTGTGTTTGTGTAAGTAGCAGAGAAAAGAGGAAGTTGTGCGGTGCAGTTAAAAGCCTTCCCCTTGCTGCAGCCCTGCAGAACACCCACCACGGAAGAACTATCGCTCAAGAGAGAGGATGGCGATGAGGCGATGAGCACGAGTCAACGGAGGTGAAAGGATAGAGAGAGAGAGAAGGACTGGAAGAACAGGCGCGCATTTAAGAGAGACACACTGTGAGTACAAACAGAGTCAAATAACACATAACATATTGCATATTGTTGTCTTGAAATAAGCTGTGGGGATATGTCTGGTCCAGTCACCATTTAAACTTAGTTCTCCTTATCAGGCTTATTGAAACTAGGACCCGACTACATCCAAAGGGAGAGAGACAGTTACATAGGTCTGTATTTTGACGTTTTTTTACAATGACTTGACTGACAGACTTTGGTTTCACACATTTAAGACTATGGTCAACGTCTGTAAACGACCTCAAACTCATCAACTCTGCCGTTGAACGATTTGTGGAACAGTTTGAGTTGCGTTCTTTTAAGCCTGCTCTTGTTTCCCACGTATAGCACAGACAAAGCCCCCGGTGCTTTTTGCACAAACATCTAGCTCACTGTTAAACGAAGCACAGCATGGTTTGTGGTGGAGAGTCGAGTGCTATAAAGAAAGAGTGAGGTTGCGGTTGGGTTCAGGACTAGCTGTGAAAATGGTATCTCAGTCCCACTGGCATGGCTTTCTTAGACTCGTTTATTTGGTTGCACAAACCTAGAATCAGGAGACTCCTGTTTCCTATGTGACCTGATGTATGGATTTGTGAAGAGCTGAGATCCTGTTCAATGTCTACGCCGGCTACACAAGAAAAGCGTCTCTGCTTTAGATGCGGGACCGTACGGAATTAAGGCCAGCCGTCTGTTAATGGTGGAAATCCACTTTTGCTTGACCAACGGGCTGTTCAATGGGAGCGCTAGTGACCAGGGTAGTGGCCAAGGTGTTTGTTTGGAGGGATCAGGGCAGGGGTCAATCCAATGTTTTTCTTCTCCCTGCCGTGGTGATCTTCATGGTGTGGCTGCCTTAGATGGAGCTGTGGCGGCAGTGTGCGTCGTGGCTGATCCAGTGCCGGGTGCTGCCTGGGAGTCACAGGGTCACATGGGGGGGCGCCCAGGTTAGTGATCTTAAGACGCGCACGCACACACACACGCATACGCATGCGCGCGCACGCCTGCGTCCCTTTCTCAGTCTGCCTGTGTCCGTTGGGTCAGGTGTGTGAACTGGCGCATGCCCTCAGAGACGGGGTACTGCTGTGTCAGCTGCTGAACAATCTGCTGCCTCAAGCTGTCAACCTGCGAGAGATCAACCTCCGCCCACAGATGTCACAGGTAAAGGGGACACAGTCCCGTTCACGCACAGACCAGCACATACCAGCCCACATACACACAAGTATGCGCACATTTACATATTCCTTTAGTCTGTTCCCTGTATGTTTGTCAGAAGCGTCAGTAGGCTAAGTTAAAGCGTCATGCTTTTGGCTCAAAGTTTCCTGCTGTATTTCCATAAGCCCTTTCCCTTTGGCCTCCAGAAGACAGTATTTAAGCCTCCTGGTTCTCTTGATAGGAAAATAGCTGGATGACTATCTCTATGTGGGTGTGGATGGGCAGAGAGAGAGAGAAAGAGGAAAGAAAAAGAATAGAGGACAGAGTAGGATGAAGAGCGGTGTGGAGAGGAAGGAGAGAAAGAAGGAAACCGAGATGAATAGAAAAAAAAATTACGAAGAGAAACAGAGTGAGATAGTTTGACCGAGAGTAAGGGAATAACCATTCTGTTAACACATATTAAGTAACAAGTGACGAAGTCACATATCTGACGTCTCCCTGCTCTCTCTCTCTGTGTGTGTGTGTGTGTGTGTGTGTGTGTGTGTGTGTGTGTGTATTTGGGTGTGTGTTTGTGTGGATTTGTGCAACTCTGGGGAATCCTGTGAGGTCATAAGGGGATTCAGAACGTCCTGTAATAGCTGGTTACTTACTTCCGCGAACCCCTTCATAGCCTTGCATAACTGAATAAGAAGTATCTGTTGTAACACAAGGATCCACATCGAGTGTGTGTGTGTGTGTGTGTGTGTGTGTGTGTGTGTGTGTGTGTGTGTGTGTGTGTGTGTGTGTGTTTGTGTTTGCTTGCGTTTATGCATGTGCCGTTTGTGCGTTGAAACGCATGACAATGTGCGAGCACTGCAGTATCAGTCAGAACTCAACATTTCCCTTTTTCTGAAATTAGAGTTCCGCATTTCCCACTGCACACACACACACACACACACACACACACACACACACTCACGCGCACATGCACGGAAAGACAGCTCTAGACTTTTGCAGGAAGTTATGCAAAACTGACTTTGCAAATGTCTGACCACTGCAAAATAATTCACCATACTATAATGTATACAAGCTTTGGCTGACAAAATTTGGGATTGGTCGACATCTGTTAGTCTTTTAATTGCCCTTGTCTTGGCTATGCTTATTCATATTTCTGGGAGCGTTAATAGGAACTAACAGTCGTTAATTAATCACTCATCCTGACTTTCTGTATTGCAAAAACAGACAGGATATATCCCTTTTTCTAGTTTACAGCAATTAAGGTATACTGTTTATGTCTGCGCGCGTTTGTGTTTTTGTGTTCTTGTCATGTAGTTCCTGTGCCTGAAGAACATCCGCATGTTCCTGGCAGTGTGTCAGGAGAAGTTCCATCTTAAGAAGAGCGAGCTGTTTGAGGCCTTCGACCTCTTTGACGTGCGGGACTTTGCCAAGGTATGGTTCTCCTCCCCCCCCACAGGGTGTCTCCCGCTGGGTGAGGTCCGGTCTGCGTTGCTTGTGTGGGGGGGCAACCACAGGAATAGACCCAGCCGCTTGGCTCTGGCCTGAGGTCATATTTTCACCTTTGCTAGCCCTTTGCTTTTGGTAGAGTTAATCTCTACTCTCATTTCCTGTCAAGTCAAGAGCAGGGTTACAGTAAGCCAGCCGTGTTAGAGGAGAGACGTGAGGGGAACTTCCTAAATCTGGAGACCCCTCTGTCACCAAGTCAAAGCAGAAAGAGAGCATAGACGTGATAAAGATCCTGAGGGCATAACTTTAACTCAACGTGTACTCATTATACCTTCTCGCTCAGTGGTCACAAACCTCATCAGCATTTAGCAAGCAACGTTCATTTCATTATGGTTTTCACCTCACCGTTTATTTGCCTTGTAGAGAACATGAATATGAATGCCAGATTATGACGCTCTGTCGGCTTGTTCAGTCGTGACAGTCGAACTCGATTTGCACGGGGTCCATTTGCGTTTATTTATGGGTTTATTTTCATCCACCTTTTCAATCCTTTTCTGTCATCCGAGTTTTGCTTCTCTTTTTGTGACAGCTATTTTCATTCACAACCCTCCTCCTTCTCTATCTGTCTGGCAGGCTGGCAGGCTGGCATTTGTAACCAAAAGGCTTTATACAGCCGACTGTTATAAAGATTGCTGCTGCAGCAAGCCAATAAAAACCTGTACACTATTTTGTTTGTCTGGCTATGCTTTCTTTATTTACTCTGTAAACGCCATGCACCCTAACGTGCCCATTCTGTTATCAGGCCATAATCATAAATAAGAATCATAAATGTTGCTTCCCGCCTCGAAGCCAGAGTGTGAACTCAGTCATAGTGCAACAGTCCCCCACATCGTTCAGACCTGTACTGATTTCAACTATGTCTGTCAGCAACGTATCTGCTCTCTTGGGGAGGGAAGACTCAATCGAAAACCAAGCTGTGGTTCACGGGTCTCATTCTGTGTCTCCTTGTGTTATGTCTAACTGTGTGTGTGTGTGTGTGTATTCCAGGTGATAGATACCCTGTCCATCCTGTCCCATTCCCCCATCGCCATCCAGAAAGGCCTCCAGTGAGTTCCAACATCCGTCTGTCCGTCTGTCTCTCATATCAACTCTCTGCTACTTTGCATGTGAACGGGGTGTATCTGCCAAACTAAAACGTACACCGTGGAGTTTTAATCTTACGTTCGCCATCTTTCCGTCCGTCTGTTTTCCTTTCCCTCTCTCTTTCTATCCCCGTCTGTTTTCCCGTCTCTAGGCCATTCCCGTTGGAAGGCTGCGTTCCTGATGATGACATCTACAGCGGCCTCTCTGATCAGATAGAGTAAGGACGTTCGCGGTGTGTTTTGGTGTGTGTGTGTGAGTGTGTGTGCCTCTTTCCATCAAGACCTGTATCCTTGCGCTTTCTTTCCCAGTGACACAGTAGACGAGGACGATGACCTCTACGACTGTGTCGAGGACGAAGAGGACGAAGGGGGCGAGATCTACGAAGACCTGATGAGGACGGAGGAGCAGCCTGAGACTGTGAGCATGCAGAACACACACACACACACACACACACACACAGCAGAGTGAGTGATCTGTCCGTGTCTGAAGTTCGTGACATTGTGTGTGTTACAGCAGCAGAAGACTGGTGTGGATAAGAGAGAGTGCTGCTTGCTGGAGATCCGACAGACGGAGGAGAAATACACTGAAACGCTGGAGTCCATTTTACAGGTACACACACATCGTGACATGCAGGCAAAGCAAAATGCATTCACATATTCCACACACACACACACACACACACACACACACACACACACACACACACACACACACACACACACACACACGCACGTGTACACAAACTGAGAAAATATTAACAGTGTGTTGTCTTTTTGTGCAGCATTTTATGAAACCTCTTCAGAAGTTCCTACCTACTCAGGACATGGAGAATATCTTCATCAACACAGAGGTACAGGACAGAACACTGGGTCCAATTCTGTCTTCAGCTCCAGTCTACAGTCATTTTTTATGACATGCAAACTGTGTAGCCATCTGAAATGAACACCACTATGCTAAAACAGAGCATTTTAAATATTCCTGTTGCTGTGCAGGTTTTCACACCTCTACAAAGTCTCTAAATAACGTGTGTGTGTGTGTGTGTGTGTGTGTGTGTGTGTGTGTGTGTGTGTGTGTGTGTGTGTGTGTGTGTGTGTGTGTGTGTGTGTGTTTGTAGGAACTGGCTACAACCCATAGGAGTCTTTTAGAGGAAATCCGAAATTCTATCCTGAATTTGGGAGCAGAAAACCTCTACCAGGTCTTCATAAATTATAAAGAAAGGTATAAAACACATTTCTCCTCTCTCTCTCAAAAATTCAGTTTTGTGCATAGATTCTCGAATTACATTTGTAATACGACTACTCACCTACAAGTCTTTACATGGACTTGCCCCAACCTTACCTCTCTGAACTCTCTGAACTTCATTCCCACACTCCCTTCCGTCACCGTTGCTCATCAAACGTTGGACTTCTCACCACCCGCAAAGTTAGACTTTGCACTTTGGGAGACCGAAAGTTCAGTGCTTTTTTCCAGATTCTCAGGAGTTCCCTCCCGCAAACAATCGGGATATAGATTGTTCATTCACTTTGTATTTAGTTAATTGATCAAAACAAACTATTAACACCTAGATTTTTGAAAACATTCTTACTTTACACACATGCCTAAAACGTTTGCACAGTACTGTAAGTTGAACCATTGTATTTAGTCAGTCAACTAATTTATTATTGTCTCAAAAATTTGCTTCAAAGGATATTAACACACTATCAACATAATATTTTGTGTGCTCTCCGACAGATAGATGGATGGATGGATGGATGGATGGATGGATGGATGGATGGATGGATGGATGGATGGATGGATGGATGGATGGATGGATGGATGGATGGATGGATGGATGGATGGATGGATGGATAGACAGACAGACAGACAGACAGACAGACAGACAGACAGACAGACAGACAGACAGACAGACAGACAGACAGACAGACAGACAGACAGACAGATAGATCATTAGTAACTCCCTCTTTCTCTGTGACTCTTTAAGGTTGCTATTGTACGGACGTTACTGCAGTCAGGTGGAGGCCGCCACAAAACACCTGGACAAAGTAGCCGCCATGAAGGAGGACGTGAAGATGAAACTGGAGGTAAGGAAAGGGTTGGAGGGAGGAAGGGGGCTTCCTATTCTCAGTGAGGCCTCTCGCTGACAATGGAACACAATGGATGGCTGGTAGGCTTATTTGTCCATTTGTTCTTGCCATCCTCCTGAGAAGGCTTTTGATTGAGGACTGTTTCTTTTCCGCCCTACCATAATTTGTGTTTGTCCTTTGTCAGGAGTGTTCTAAGAGGGCAAACAGTGGAAGGTTTACTCTCAGAGACCTCCTCATGGTTCCCATGCAGAGGGTGCTGAAATATCACCTGCTGCTCCAGGTGCCGTACCTGCGTGTCCGCCTCGCGCATCTTTCCATACGTTTTCCTTTCTCAAATGTGTTGTAGTTTTATGAGGGTGTTGAGATGCTGTTCATTTATGTGTGTGTGTGTGTGTGCGTGTGTGTGTGTGGGGGGGGGGGGGGGGTTATCCAGGAACTAGTGAAACACACCACTAGCTCTACAGAGAAAGACAATCTTCGCACGGCGCTGGATGCTATGAGAGTGAGTATAGCTCTGTGTGACGGGGACTGGTTGTTGTTTACTGCTGGGATACCTTTTAAGTGTCCTCCAGTGTCCACTAGCTGCCTTTTATTGATTGAATACACGTACGCTGCGATGTGCCTGTCTCAGGACCTGGCTCAGTGTGTGAATGAAGTCAAACGAGACAACGAGATCATCCGACAGATCACATCCTTCCAGCTGTCCATAGAGAACATGGTAAGACCTCCGCGTCCACCAGGAACCTGGAAATATGGAAATGTTGTAGCTAGATCTACACTTTTTGTTTGTCTACAAACGTTGAATAAGCCACATGTATACCTACCCATCTTCATACGCAACACTACATACAGTATACATGAATAAATTACAGAAATGATATCAACTTTCAAGCATTTATGTGTCCCATCATCTCTCCTCACCAGAACACGTCTCTTGCCCTCTATGGCCGACCTAAGATTGATGGGGAATTGAAAATCTCTGTCCCAGAGAAGAAGTCGAAACAGGACAGGTATGCGGTTGTTTTTTCCAGCACCGACCATGCTCCTCACATAGCCTATTTCTGTGGTTGAATAAGTCATGTATTTAAAATATGTATGCATGTATGTATGTATGTGCGTGTGTATTTGTCAGGTATGCATTCCTCTTCGACAAGGCCATTTTGGTTTGCAAGAAGAAGAGTGGGGAGACCATGGAACTGAAGGACATCATTGAACTTCAGTACTTCCAGCTACGAGACGAAATCACAGGGGAGAAAGACAACAAAAAGGTGCTCCTCTCCTCTCCTCTCCTCTCCTCTCCTCTCCTCTCCTCTCCTCTCCTCTCCTCTCCTCTCCTCTCCTCTCCTCTCCTCTCCTCTCCTCTCCTCTCCTCTTCTCTCCTCTTCTCTTCTCTTCTCTTCTCTTCTCTTCTCTTCACCTCTCCTCTCCTCTCCTCTCCTCTCCTCTCCTCTCCTCTCCTCTCCTCTCCTCTCCTCTCCTCTCCTCTCCTCTCTTCTCTTCTCTTCTCTTCTCTTCTCTTCTCTTCTCTTCTCTTCTCTTCTCCTTTCCCAGACTCCTCTCTTCTCCCTACACAGACTTGTCTCAAAGCCACTCCTGCGTTGTCTTGGCTGTGAGGTTAGGGTCATTGTCCTGTTGGAAGGTAAACCTTCAACCCAGTCTGAGGTCCAGAGTATACTACCATGCTTATCTGTGGTGATGGTATTGGCCAGGTGATGAGCAGTGCCTGGTTTCCTCCAGACGTGACGCTTGGCATTCAGGCCAAAGAGTTCAGTCTTGGTTTCATCAGACTAGAGAATCTTGTTTATCATGGTCTGAGAGTCCTTCAAGTGCCTTTTGACAAACTCAAAGGGAGGTCATGTGCCTTTTACTGAGGAGTGGCTTCCGTCTGGCCACTCTACCATAAAGGCCTGATTGGTGGAGTGCAGCAGAGATGGTTGTCCTTCTGGAAGGTTCTCCCATCTCCACAGCAGAACTCTTCTCAGGTTCTTGCAGGGGAAAAAAGAAACAGTCCATGGAAAAAGTTAAAGTGTATGAATACTTTCTGAAAGTATGTGTATTTGTTTGTGTGTTTGTCAACAGTGGTCCCATGCCTTCCTCTTGCTGGACTCCCATGGAAAGTGTGGGTATGATTTGTTTTTCAAGACCAGAGAGCTGAAGAAAAAATGGCTGGAGCAGTTTGAAATGGCTATGTGAGTCATCCCCAAATAATCAAAAACACCACAAACACACACACTGCTCTTTTCATTAGTGACTGTTTTGATGAGTTAGCTATGGATTGAGGATGTGAGCACGTCTCACTGTCACCTACAGAGTCAGTGTGTCATCATCAAGACTTGTGTTCTCTTCCTTTGGGCTGCCCTAGGTCAAATATGTGTCCGGAGAACTGCACAGCCAATGGCCACGACTTTCAGATGCACTGCTTTGAGGACACCACCTCCTGCAAAGCCTGCTGTATGCTGCTCAGGTACAGAGTATTGGCATACACACTCACGGACACATGCGTGCATGCACACACTGTGTTTTAAATCTAAATCTAACCCATTGTGAACGTTCTTTTCCTCTCAGAGGAATATTCTTCCAGGGATATCGATGTACTCGCTGTAAAATGGCTGCCCATAAGGAATGTTTAGGCAGGGTACCTGCTTGTGGACGGGGCTCAGGTAAGCGTGTTTCAGTATGTCTGTGTGTACCATTTGTGTGCAATGTGTGTGAGTGTCTGAGTATGTGTGAGTTCATATACTTTTTTTTTTCTCATCTGATGTGTTTGTCTGTTGTTTCAGATCATGCTAGCAGTATGCAAAAGGTGGGTGTTTTTATTTGGCAAAAATGTTCAAACACCAAAGTGTCATACACACTGTCAAAGTAGAACGTTTGAAAATCATACATAGAATATTCAGGTGCAGTTTCAGGACGGCTCTGATATGCGTTTGTGGCATTTCTTTTTCTCGGAACTAGAGTAAGCATTCAAAGTCTTCCGCCCCTAAACCCAATATAGGTGAGGATTTGATACCTTGGATTGACAATTAAAATTCAACCTCACTTCATGCTAGACCTTCCTTTACCTCTGTAAAGATAACAGATTTTTGTTCTACGGGCCCAATTTGATCATTTGTCATCAATCAGGTCTTCCAAAAATGGAGGTGTGCCAGGAGTATTATGGGGTGCCGCCTCCCCCTGTGGGATTTGGTCAGCCACTGCACCTCTCCTTAGGTGATGTCATTGAGCTGACCAGAGCGCAGGCTGATCTACAATGGTGGGAGGTGAATATATATATATACATACCATGGATGCAACGTGAATTCCTGTGCACATACAAACACACACACAGAGGTCCGCCCTACAGTGACAGTCATACAGTGCTCTGAAAGCTTGTTTCTTGTGGTTAATGTGTAGGTGTGAGATGCCCCATCACCCATTCGTTGGTTCATTCTAACCCCATCCCTTCGGCTATGTTTCAGTTTCTGTATTTTATTGTCCATCACCGTGGCATTAAAAAGTGAATTCAGCAGTGTTCAAAATCCTAGAATTGATTAACTTAATTAAGTAATTCATAATGAATAGTCTTTTTTTTTGCCTCCTCTTATGCCATCCAGCCAAGCTATGTGGAAGCTACGTCATGCAAGGGATATTACCTTGAAAGGCCAGGCCTTGTTTTGGGGGGGCAAACGGTTAATGGTCATTGTGTGTTTCACTCAGGGCAAAAACGTGACCGTAGGCCGGTTGGGCTTTTTCCCCTGCAGCAAGGTTCAGCCATTTGTGTCTGTAAGTACCATAAAACATAGTAGACTCCAACCTTTACTTCTGTCCTCTAACATAACATTGTTTGAGTGTGATTCCTCAGTTTGAACTGTCATAAAAAGTTCCAATTTGCATGTCACATCCTGGCCATTTCCCCATTGACCTCTCCGTGATGTCTTTCTCCGCAGAGGGCGACCCCTGATCTATCTGGCTTCCCCTGGTGAGCACAACACAACATAAATTACATTAGATTTAACCGCACCAGCATTAACCACATACAGTGTCACACCAGACTAAAAATCCTATCCTCATAAGCAAGCCCGGTCTAGTGGATGGCAGGCATGGCTACTTCACTGAACTGACTGCTATAATCCTCTACAGTTACGGAATGAGTTTGTTTTATTGCAGGGTTGAATTATACGTAAACATCTGAAGACTTAATAAACCCTTTTTTTTATTTTCAATAGAAAATGAATGTAATAATACAAAGCACTTGACACACCAGGAGATAAAGATGGTTATGGTTTTAGGTTTGCCGGAAACATGGACCGGAACGCGGCCAAAAACCTTCTGATATCTCGGTCTGACGGAACCTTCCTGGTGCGTCAGAAGGACGGTGGCGAGTTCGCCATCAGTATCAAGTAAGTGAGCCTCCAGTCCCTCACAACCAAAGAGATAGGCCAGAGGGTCTGATTTTGCAGTTCACCAAAGAGACTGCTGTCTCTGCAATGTCATGTTGTCAAATGTTTTATGTCTCCACTTCCTAAGCGCAACTTAATCTGGCAGGTTTCACATGGACATCAGACACATCAAGATCACCTCGACTGAGGGCCTCTACCGCATCAACGATAAGAAAGCATTCAAGAGTGTCATTGTAAGCCTCACATTCCATTTAATAAATGGCGAACCTGCTCTCTAGTCACCTAACTCAACTATGCAAAGCTGTTCCTCAATCAATCTCAATCCTCCATGTAAAATAAAGACAATCTCAATCATTTTCTTCCTTTCTTACTCCTGATGTTTCTGTCTCCTGTTAGGAGATGATTCAGTTTTACCAGCAGAACTCTTTGAAGGAGTACTTCAAGGATGTGGATACTACCCTTCAGACTCCTTACAGGCAACCTGAACAGTGCAACGTGCCAAATAGTACACCCTCTCCCGGTAAGACACAGACTTAATGGGCATTTGGTTAAATAAAGGCATGAGCACACTTGTATGGAATGTTGTATTGTGGATGTAATGTTGTATATGTACTGCAGGGGGCAGTGTGCGTTATTCTGGGATTGCCAGGGCCAGGTATGACTTCTCAGCTCGAGACCGCTCCGAGTTGTCGCTACGCGAGGGAGACATCATCAACATCATCTCCAAGAAGGCTCAGAACGGCTGGTGGAAGGGAGAGGTGTATGGACGGGTGAGGAGCAACAAACGCATAGCGGTTCACATTTCACTAGCAGGCCAATTGATTATTGATTATTGATTAATCAATTATTCAATTATCTACTTTGAAATCTACGCATTAGTAATATTGAATAGTCCCTGTGCCTTACAAACTCCTTTTGTGTTGGTAGGTGGGGCTATTCCCGTCCAACTACGTTGAGGAGGACTACTCTGACTACTGCTGAGCTGACGTGAAGAGAAACCAACGCCGGCAAAGTCCAGCGGTTAATGTATATGTGTGTGTGCGCATTTTTTAATGAGATATTCAGTTGTTTGGTGCCTTAGTCACCAACTTTTAATAAAAACCTATTTGAAACTAGCCATGGGCTGTTTATTCCATCCAGTAAGAAAATAACTCACATTTTCTCTACAACCAAAAGATTAGTAATCATGGAATGCAGAATTGTGTTTCCATTCTTTCGTATCTGCTATTGTATGAATTTAAGGAACATACGGAAGTCGGTTCTGAAGGTAAATATCACCTTTATTTCCAAAAAACAATATCAAAACAAAACGGTTTCATTAAAACATTTGCGATTTATCTGCTGTTCGCCATGATCCAGTGACTTCTGAAAGCTCATCAAACGCTCCAAAAGCTGTGTGTGTGTGTGTGTGTGTGTGTGTGTGTGTGTGTGTGTGTGTGTGGTGTCCTCTGCTGGTCTACTGGTAATATAGCTCCAGGTTCATGCCATCATGGATCTCATCTGCACAAAGCATCGTTGAGGAATAAAATCATCAGTGAAACACACTACACAAATGTCTCTGTTCTTGGCAAGTCCTGCAAATCTTGTATTATTAATATGAATGCAAAACATGAATGCATTGCTAATATTAAGTCATCATAATGGCAGACTCATATCTCTTTGACCTTTATAAATTGTGTCAAGTTTGATGGCACTACACAGCATACATGGAACTGTTGAATTTAAGGTTCTCTCAAGTTTACCGACAAAACATGTTAACGTCACACGTTGATAAATTAAACCCATTGCAGAAATAGTCGTAAAGGATACAGTCGCCCAGAGTAACGTGGTCCTTGAATATGGTGTACCTAAGAAGACAAAACAACTTTAGCATCCCAATAACACAAAACAACGATCCTAAATCGACTTTTCGTTGCAGTTGTATGACCCATCTTTCGTTGAGTTTAGTCATAAGGCTGTATCAGGCACAGCTTACCATTTCTTTAAAACAATCTTGTCCCACCGCGTTCCTGTTTGTGCAGATATGAGCTTCTTCAAGTCACCGATGGTGTCGTCTGAGCTTCAGGACCAAAGGTTAAGGAAGACAGGTACATGCAACAGGTACATGTTTGCAACATGGGGATGTTTCACTCTATTAATTACTTTAAATATATCATCCCCCCCCCACACACACACACACACACTTCACAAAAAAGTTAATTTACAAAAGGATACTTGCACTTGACTCGGACCTTTTTCCCCAGACGATCGTTGCAAACCACCTCTATCATTTTTAAAGACTCTGCGAGGGAAGATTGTTTTAAACAGTGACAACAACATTCACTTACCATGGCCAATGGGAAGAGTTAACATAAAATAGCTAACGTAAGGCGACTAACGTGTTAGCAATTACAGCTTAAGCCAGAGTAGCAGCCTCCCATAATAGCAGAATATTTTTCATGATATATATACCGCACTATATATTAATTTAGTCATCTGCTACATACACAAATCAATAGGTATTACCTTGCTATTTAAAGAAAATAAGTAGTTTTGTCGGGAGAATATTCTCGTCGTATTCCGTAGTTGCCGTACATCTATTTGAGGTGAGGTGTCGTGAAGAGGGCGGTGCTGTATACGTTGCTATTGCCCAATTGAACGGCTAAACGGTTAACCGGGGTTACGAACTGATTGGGTGAAATATTTTTTATGGTAGGCCCGACATCGGGCAGCAAGTGTCGTCAAGTCTTGTCGTAAATGTGTTCTGCGTAAGATTACAATACTGCGGACAGGCTAGCGAACCCATCTGGAGAAATTGTTGCAGAGCAGGAAATTATGGGCGACGACGAGAAGCTACCGTCTGGATGGGAGAAACGAATGAGCCGTAGTTCAGGTAACGTTAACGGCATTCAAATACATGGACATGGACCTCATGCGCAATAGCGTGCGTTCCCCGCCCTGCCCCCCATGCCCTGGCCTTTGCCTGGTCAGTCGCTGCGTTTACTGAGCATACCAACGGTGGTTGCACTATATAGCCTATCCCTAACTAGCATCGCGGTTTAATGTTACAAACCTCACAGATGATGCGTTCATCAGGTGTTGATACTTTCCCATATAATCTATTGCATTTGGTCTTTTGTGTGCAGTCTCTTGCTTCATGAAATGTATGCATCTGTCTTCAACCACCAACCCATCCGCGAGGGACAGCCCCATGGCGTCATTGTGTACCGCGCCAAAGTTAGCGCCTCAGTAATTGTTGATACATTTGTGTGTATTGTATAAATCAGATTCATTACCTATATTCCAAGAAGTGGGAATAAGACAAATGGCGCAAACCATGACTTGACACACCTTTCTCTCTTTGATAACTCCTCCTATCCCAGTTGGTTTTGGTACATGTTCTTCTGCAATGACTGACGCTTCTTTGCAACCTTCAGACAAGGTGTACTACTTTAATCACATCACCAACGCCAGCCAGTGGGAACGTCCGACCGGGGCAGATGGGCGGGGAGAGCCTGATAAGGTACTGTATGTGAAGTGGTAGATACCTAGATATCTGAACTAAAGATACACGAAGGTTTTATTGATCTGTTCACTGTATAAACTCAAGCAATAACCCCCCAAAAATACAATGTAAATATTGGTGGTACATTGAAATTATAGCATATATGACACAATTTCAATGCACCACGGAAATGTTCTTTTATACAACTGCTACTGAATTTAGCTTTTCAGATAGCATATTTTGGGGGTATTTTATGGACCCAATTACAAAGGTATAACCTTATAATTTAGCAGGTGATGAACATTAATTTCACCCTGGCAACCATGTTGTGCCTTACTTGAACAAACCTATTTTTAATCACTTACTATTTCTGATTTTTGCATTTCCCTTGCTAGTTCTGTGATTAAACAGATAATAATAATATTTTGCACAGGGTAATCTATGGTTTGGCCAACACCGTTGCTATAGGGGTTTACAGTTTAACTATTTTTACTAAACCCCAAATACTAATGATTGCAAAACACAATGAGTTAGAAGATGTTACTTACATTTTAAAACAAATATTTCAGGTGCGATGCTCCCATCTCCTGGTCAAGCACAACCAATCCCGTCGGCCATCTTCCTGGAGGGAGGAGAACATCACAAGGTCAAAAGAACAGGCCTTGGAGCTCATAGAGAGTGAGTCCCATTGTGAGAGAATGTCTTAGGGACTTGGTGGATTAGCACATTAAAGCCATGCATGTTTTTATGGGCATGCTGAGTTATGTGTGTGTGTGTGTGTGTGTGTGTGTGTGTGTGTGTGTGTGTGTGTGTGTGTTTGTGAGATTAGAATACATAGATCAGATCAAGTCTGGAGAGGAGGAGTTTGACGCCCTTGCCTCTAAGCTCAGCGATTGTAGCTCTGCAAGGAACGGAGGAGATCTGGGCCTATTCGGCAGAGGTAGCATGCCCGCAAGCACAAAAAAATCACTCGTCTTGAGATGTTGTATGCGGTTTCATGTGGTAAGCTTGCTGCCTATTTTCAATGTGTGTTCCAGGTCAGATGCAGAAGCCATTTGAGGAGGCATCCTTTGCTCTCAAAGTGGGAGACATGAGTGGGCCTGTGTTTACCGACTCTGGAGTACACATCATCTTGCGCACTGGATGAAGAGGACCATAGACAAACGTGCACACACACACACACACACACACACACACACAAGTAATAACAGATATTCCCGCTAACAAATAAATACCTGTTCTTACCTTTCCCCCTTACTTTAAAAGCAGTATTTGACTCTTGACAGAGGTCAAAACAAAATGCCAGAGAAGGCAAATCGCTCACAAAACCTTTGTAAGCGCATTACTATTTATGTAGTTTTCGAAAATCTGTATATATAATTACAATGTTCACCGAGCGTTGTGGAGTATAACAGATCGTACCCTTCTTGACTCAACCCCTAACACTGGCAACACTGTTGTATGCAAAGAGAAAGTGCCTGCGTTTCCATTTTAGCAGCTGCCCCCCTTGGAAACGTTGCCACGCAGGACGCATGATGATTGGAATGCGTGAATGTGAGTGTGTTGGGACTGCACGAAAACATGCAGCGTTTTGAATCTGTTCATATTTGTTTGGACCATAGTCACATCCCATAAACTTCAACAAAATTGTGTGTGCGCCAACCTCCTCTTATGATTCCAATATCCTAAAAAGGCCATACTACAATGTCCTACATACTGTAACCCCTGTTTGACAGTTATATATTTAGTTATAATATCACCAAAGGAATCGTTTCCCTTAAACAACAGTAGAAATTGGGAAAACGTTTTATTGACCTTTTCCACAAACAGAAAAGTTTATGGCACAGGTTAGGTATTTTTTTCTTTTTTTCAAAACATCAATTCGACTTCGATTCTCTGATCAGGGAAGCCACTCTTAAATTACATGCATGTATGTTATTTTGTCTGTAAACTGGCAGATGCACTGCAAATGGACTTCTACCATTAAATTCGTTATTTTGTAAATCTGCTTGTCTCATTTTTACCTCCAAAAATCAATTCCTTAGCATAGGGGTGGCCTGCAATTTATTCCCGCGAAATGTAAAACATAAACTATTATTTCGTAAGGTAATCCGGAGAAAAAGCGTCGTGAGGTCATGCACGCACAATTGTAAATTTTTGAGCAAAAATGTGCGTGTTGCTTGTAAGGTAAACCCTAAACAAGATGTCACTTAACTTGGGTGATTATAATTTGCGATATTGTTTGGCATTTGTAGACAAAATGAATTTTTGGAGGAATTACCAAATGGTTATCCTTATAGCCTGCAGCAGTAGTTGCCAGTCGGACTTTCGGGCGCCAGCTTTTAACTAGGGCACATAGCTCTGCACGGGTCTGACTTTGAAACCCCAATGAACTGCTTAGACCTTTTCATGTCATACTGTCGTGTTAAATGTTCGTCTAACGACTTCCTGCTCACAATTTAAACTGCGTGTTAGAACAGAACCAGGAGCATCTCTGTAGAGAAAAAAACGCACTGACTGGGTACCAGTTTGGGTTAGACTCCCACCAGTATGTGTTAAAATTCATTTTGTATGTCATGCTCTCGCTGTCCTTTCTTTCTTTCCCTCTCTCTCACACAGACACACGTGCATTTCATTTACATTCTGGCACTACCCCGCTAGCAAACATCCTGATTTCCTTTCAGGGGAAATGATGGCGATGGAAAGTTATTCTAACGCCTCTGCAGTTTGAAGTCGAAGCCGGCTATGTACTTCGCGTTTAGGTTAGTCTATCAATTGACCAATGGTGGTTGATTGGCTCAAATCAGTAGTAAACAAGACAACCTCTTATGTATGGATTTTGAATTATTGTTAGGACTGTCTCTGCAATGTCTGAAAATAGAAGATGCAGCTCCACATATATATGTTGCTCTTTGTTACGACGACAGGTAAGATATGTTTTGTTCGTTCTCATTTATTTTATGAGTAAAGGCGTTGTCACATTTAATTGTCTAAAAACTCTTGATTAACAATTGTATGTGTGTAGGTACATTAATACACCGTAAGGAGTGTGTTGTTATCGTTTAAAGATGCACGGGTTATTGTTTTGTTTTGTTGTTTTGTTACAGTGTAATTTTAATGATCCCCTAACCCATTACGAAAATAATAAAAGATAATTAAGCGATCAGAGACATTAGTATTAGACACAGAATAGGTGGGAGAGAATGAAATTTCCCAGACTAATGTTCACAAACTAAAAGTGGCATTGAATGAGATGCTTTCAAAGTGTGTATATCTACTATTTCAACCCCTTGGGCCACAAAATCTAGCTCTATTCCTATTAACAGTGTGTTATACTGGACTCGCCCTAGGTTAGGCTGTACTGTTTATTAGGTATTTATTTTATATAAATTCCAGTGTTCTGAATGAGTGATCAGAAAAACAAGAGGTTTGGGTAAGTTTTTATTTTTTACATTTGTGCATAAGCCTACAAAAGAATGCCAGTGTAAAGCTAAACTACACGAAGAGTGTGTTATGTTATGATATCAAATGCTATGTTACTATAACATGTTTGGTTGCATTGGGTGGGACTGGTGAAGGGTATCTATTGTTTTTCCAGCATGATTTAGAGCTGTAAATCTGTCGGTAGGAGAGCTCTTATCATATTATCATGTTGTGTGTGCGTGTGTGTGCGTCTGCGCAATGCTAACTGTTCTGGTGTTATTTCCACTCTTTCCTCAACATATCTCCCTGTGTTATTGTCTGTGTTCCTGGTTTTCCAGTTCAGGAAGTGGTCAGGAATTCCTTGGAGCATCAGCCTAGCCCAGGCACAGACCAAGTCCTTCAAATCTTCACCATTCCTGAATCTCAGACTGGGCCTATTGTCACAGGCAACGCTCTTATTGTAACTCTACAGGGGCAGGGAGAGGGTGAAGGGACTAGAGGGGTTGGGGCACACCCATCTCTACGGCGTGACTGGGGCTCTGGTCCTGAGTCTGGGTCTGGTTCCCCCGAACATGGCCATGGGCTACCTCAGCCCCTCTCTCCCCAGCGAAGGCTAAACACTGCTGGGCCGGCTGATAGGGAACCTCCCTCTTTTCCTCAGGAAGTTCCAGACAATGGAGCGGATACGTCTGGTGCTGAGCGCGTTACTCAGGGTCGTGACCCCGACAGAGAGAACGCTCACACTGACTCACACACTCTGAACTCACACAATCAGTCTCACACGTCGCACACGCAATCTCACACCCAGAGCACACACACACAGACGAACAGGGTTTTCAATAATCCAGCCACACCAACATTAATGGACAAAGATACAAACACAGCCACCTCCCTGTACAGTGGCACAAACACAGTCACATCCCCCCGTATGTCACAGGGCAAGAATGCCGTACACAGCCACAGTGCCGTGCCTCGCCCACAGTCTCCTCCTCAGCCTTCTCTGTTCAAGACCTCCAGCCTCCTGGCTAAACCAGGGGAGATGGGCCTCACCCCAACCCCACAGGTAGGCCCCGTGGCTGGGAAGACAGAGCAGAGCCAGGGCTTTGCCTGGAGGACTCAGCGGAGTACAGACAGATTCCACCCCGACGTGACTCGAGCGGTGACACCTCGTCCCGTGACGTCTCGCAGTGAACTTGAGGAGGTCTCGCGTGGAAAATACACTTCCAATGGCACTGCTACCGTATCTTTGTTTGTGGCTCTAGGCAGGACCAATAGATCGCCTATTACACAAAGCTCAGGACAGGATGGCTCTGCTGTGGCTTCTGTTGCAGACATTACTAATCAGATCAACTTTACTGCGTCTTCGGAGTCAGACATCGCTGGTCGAACCGCTGGATTGGTGTCTTTCGATAGACATGAGAACAGAGAGAGGTTCCACACCGTCTCCCCCTCACCTTTTCTACCAACCACGCAAACACCACACACACACAGCCAACATCTGGGCTCCTCACCTTCTCAGACACTCATCACCCACACACACACAAGCGTCAGCGACGCTGACACACCAAGACTCAATACGCTCCACCCGAGTACCTTTGATAACACACACAAAGCGATAAGCGTTAGAGATACACACACAGTAGCACACACTCTGATACCTCCCTCTCATCTCCCGGACTCGCTACCTCCTTCACCCCCTGCCCACACAGTTACTCCTCCTGACGCCTCCACACACCCATCTTTACCCTCAAATGTTAATACCGACAGAGACAATGACACTACTACAGGTTCCAAACCCCCCCCGCTCTTCCCTACTGCCACCACAGTGCTGACGCTGGGAGATGTGACCCAGAGGATGGCTACCGCCACCAGCTCTGCCGGACTCCAATCATCCCTCATCACCGTGACGACCACCACAGGGGGCGACAGGGAGAGACAGGAGCCGGAACAGGCAACAGGCACCAACACCAATAGTGACTCACACACACTACTTAGCACCACAAAATTCTTGGATACTTACACTCCCTTGCCGAGCCATTCAAACATGACTGATTTGGCACCAACAGGTTTATATGCTGACACATCCAGAGAGACAGTTAAACCTGAATACGTGGCCGAAGCACACACAACCCTATCCTACAGCTCACAGATGTCCCTGTCTTGGCCCTCTTCAACTGTAGCCCAGTCACACACACCCATTCATGAGAAGCTCCCACCAGCGCAATCACAAGCCAATACACCCCCATCTGAACGAACAACGCTCCGAACACGACCTTCCCTACTGGACACATCCCATACCATCATCCCCTTGCCCTCTGCCACTGTGGCCTCCACACAGATTACTGTGCCCAGCTACACGACCCCTTCAAACATTCGCTACATTCCCACGACGACAGCCCAGTCCGGTCGGTTTCCCTGGGGTCAGACCACACGCTCAGGCACAGCCAGAGCCACCAGGACACCTCCAGAGCAACCCTCATCCAGCACCGGCATATACCCCGGCCACACCAGCCCGGTTGTGGGAACAGCATCAGCATCTTCCCCCTCCCTAGGCTGGACCTCCTCAACTACTAAAACACCCAAGATTTACATAGTACCTGACCACCCTCCCACCATCAAAGGTAGGTTGTCATGTGCACCTGTTTTCCTGTTCATGTGTTAATGGATATTCCAGATTTATACATATATGAAATTGAAGGGTATGATTTGGAAAAAAAATATAAATGTATCGGTATCTCGATACTTCATGTACAGAACGTAGAAAGAAAAACATCTATGGATTTATTTGAACTATTCATGCTTTGCATTCTTTCCAGTGGATTCCATAGAGCTGCTTTTGCAGATCATTTTACAAGAGCCCATCTCTACTCTCTCTGGGAGCATGGAGGAGGACATCGCTGTCTGGGTATTAACACACACACACACACACACACACCACCCACACACACAAATAAGCCCAGGTGATACAGCATAGGCAGCCATTCTACAATTTTGGTGCTTCTCTTGCCATACAGGTGGAGCCCTTCCTCTTAAAAGCCCCTGGATTTAGCAGAATGCTGGAAACCTGGAGCAGGTAAGGGAAAGGTATATTGAGAAAAGAAAAAGATAAGGAGTTTTCAAATTGATATAAGATTGATACAAAAAAAAGTCATATGTTGGGTTTGCAATAAATACATTTGTTGTTAATGTGTTGTAATGTGTGTTTTAGTGGCCGGGCGGTGCAGAGTTTGGCGGAGTTCAAGACTAAAGGGGCTCTGGCCTGGTTGGGTGTGACAGGGACTGGATCATTGCTGGAACGTACAGGATTGGCCCAGGTCGTACATGAGGGGAGGGGCTTTCTGGGGTCAAAGGTCACCAACATCACAGTGGGAGGTAAGCCGTAGGTCCAAAGGCTTCAACTTTAGCGTGCACATCTTCAAAATATTGTATCACCTAGCACCCAAGCTTTTAGTAATTTGCAAAAGCGTTAGCAAAGCTGCAACACACAGTTTCACACTCACACACTTGTTTTCTCTCTTTCAGGACTGCAGGGCGGTGTGTGTGCTTGGCTGCTACAGTGCCAGGAGGGGTATGAGTGTGTGTCACATCCTGGCACTGCTAACCACAGCTGCTCCTCTGTCTGCCACTCTGACTTCTGCCACCATCATGGTATCTGCACACACCACCCTGACCAGCTACCAGTGTGTCGGTGAGAACACCATACACACAGTCCTACCGACAGATCCAAACAACGCCTTACTATGACTTTTATTTATTGTGTGTTTATGTGTCAGCTGTCTGGTAGGAGAGGACTTCTGGTTCATGGGTCGTAGCTGTGACGTGAAGATGACACGGGCACGGCTGGTGGGGGCGTGTCTTGCGGTCCTGGTGATGGTGGTAACGCTGATTGGCGTTTTGGCCCTTTTGGCTGTCCGACGTTACCGAGCCATGCTGATCCAAGCCAAGGTGGACCAGACCCGCAGCAGGTACAGACGCACTAAGCATGCAGTATTTTTGGTTGTGTGCGTTTTTTTATCTGACAAGCGGTACTTTTGTACCTAAACGCTATTTTGCATAACTCCTAAAACATTTCAGTCTCTCTCTCTCTCTCTCTCTCTCTCTCTCTCTCTCTCTCTCTCTCTCTCTCTCTCTCTCTCTCTCTCTCTCTCTCTCTCTCTCTCTCTCTCTCTCTCTCTCTCTCTCTCTCTCTCTCTCGTATGTATGTATGTATGTATGTAGAGTTTTTGTTTGGATACTCTTTGAATTGTGGCCCTCCCAGTACTGTCCTCAGAACACATTTAATGGCTACGTTTGCAGGTTTTAGCTTAGCTGCAGTTCAGATACTATCCACAAGGTGACATGGTCTGAGCATTGCACTGGCTAAGTGAGACATGTTTACAGCTCTCGTTCATAGACACGCTATATTAGGACAATAAATGGCCTGGACTTAAACATTATTCATGTTTAAATGACACGTCGAGAGCCCAGCTGCCGGGGGGTGTAAAGGTGGTCTGTTTATGTCTGGGCAGCTATCGTAGGTTCAACCACTTTGACGAGCTGTCAGGACGGTTTTGGCTGCGTTCGTGGGCGGGGTCTGCGGACTCGCTGGACAACCCTGGGTTCACGCGTTCTGACGAGATACTACACCTGCGAGCTCTGGACCGCACCTGCTGCTACCATGACGATACGCTGTCGCTCGCCTCTACCTGCCCCAGTAACGGAACACGCCTCAACACTGTCTACCCACACAGGTATATCACGCATGTGCATGGACAAGTATACACCCAAATATACACTTGCCTTTTCATGGCTCTTAACCTTCCATGTTTTTTCCATATCCCCCTCTTTCTTTTCCTTTTCTCCCCCTAGTTCCCAGTACGGCTGGGGAGGGAGTTTCGCCAGTGTAGGGGAGTGTGTGTTGGACTCGGGGAAGGCCAGCGACCTGTCTGTGTGTAGCTGGCCAGTCGAGCCCATCCACTGGACCCCATTCCCACTGCTGCAGCAACTGGCCACACATCGGACCCCCACAGCGGTGAGCTGCACATACCGCAACTATGTATTTATGAGAGAGAGAGAGAGAGAGAGAGAGAGAGAGAGAGAGAGAGAGAGAGAGAGAGAGAGAGAGAGAGAGAGAGAGAGAGAGAGAGAGAGAGAGAGAGAGAGAGAGAGAGAGAGAGAGAGAGAGAGAGAGAGAGAGAGAGAGAGAGAGAGAGAGAGAGAGAGAGAGAGAGAGAGAGAGAGAGAGAGAGAGAGAGAGACAGAAAGAGAGAGAGAGTATGTGTTGTTACTGACATTCTTACTTCCTACCTGACCAGATGAGGATATCGAGGCCTCGGTCCTACTGTGAAGGCATGGAGCTGGTGGACCTTGGGAAGAGTTGGACTGCCTAACACACACACACAACCGGACTGCCTAGCACACTTACACACACACCACACAACCAGACAGTATTCTTGGTGATTGTTTAAATGGATTATAAATGTTACGTTTCAGTTCATCTGCCATCATTCATTAAAATTCTTACATTCTTAGAATCTCACCCATTTCTATTATTAGTGTTTTACATTGAGGTTCAATCACTGTTCCAACACTAAAAGATCAAGTTTCTTTAATTTTGTCACAGGAGTTAGAGTTCTGTTTTTCCCTGTCGATTTGAAGGAATTCAACTCTCTGTATTTGTTATGGCAATGTTGGATTGAAGTGTTTATGAAGGCCCTGCCTCCTGATGCTGTACTTGTAGCCTTGTTGGAATGTGATGCCATAAAAGACTGGGGATGGCCGCTTGAGCTTCTTCTGGATGCAACGGGACCAAATCATTCACAGACACGGCAGTGTCTCTTCAACGCGTTATCTTAGAATTCACTGTAACAATCTGGATAAAAGTGCCGGGGTCATGGGAGGACAGAAAGAGAAGGGGGGTAATAGAAAGAGAGGGAAGGCGAGGAGAGGATAGAGGAACTCTGGTGTCTGGTACCTGGTAGCTTCTTCCATATAAGGACTCAAGTCAGAGCTGAGAGCCAGAAAGGCTTGTTTCTCCGACCCTGTGAGTGAGCAATGCCTTTGGGAGGGGGGGGGGGGGGGGGGGGGGGGGGGTTGGAGTAACAATATGTGTGTTGCGGAATGACTGGATTGCTAAACGGAAGGGTTGAGCAATCTCTCAGAGGGAGCAGTGTGCGGCGTCGGTAGCTTATTGGGAGTGGTCATCCCCCAGGGGTCATTCTATTATCTTAATACACCCCCCCACCCACACACACAAACAAACACACACACATACTCCGGAAACAAGCCGAGCATCTCAGTATCAAAGGTGGAGGGATTCCACCAATTAAAAAGCTGCCGATGGCGGGTTCCATGGTGGCTTTTGAAACATTAGAGACGGAAAGGAAGTGACCTTTATTATATGTAGTATTTTGTGTCCTCTGTTTGACATGATATTTCCTCTATCCTCCAACGTAACCATATAGGGATGTCAGACAGACAAGCTGTTAACAGGACTTGGGCCCTGCCTTGCAGTGCCTTGAGCTCATAGTTGGTGGGACAGGCTGAATCTTGTAATGCCTGTGTAGTGGCTTTTCCTGATTGTATTTTAAATCTGTCAACAACATGCAGTTAATCCAAAAGAGTAAACTATAGATTGTAATATCTGCGAGCACTTAAAGATTATTTCAACTGATTTACTGTTTCGTGGAGTGCAGATTTAGAGGGATCAATAAGTGTTACTGTTCTGGTAATACAGTACAATGGCAACTTACTGTGAAACCATCTCTGATTTGCACATGAGAAGAGAGAGAGGGCGGGGGATTGTAAAGCAGGTATTGTTGTCTCAGGCGTGTCCCAAGGTGGTCCAGTTGGGGTCCATTCATAGATACATTATATATAATTCACTGTATTACATTTGAAAATGTACCATTGCATATATCAGTTTTATATTCATGTTGAGTGATTAGCCTATGGGAGTAAGGTTACCTCCTTTTTACTACAGAGCATCTCAACGTACGGTTTGGTGACATGGAAAACAAATGTAGGATTGGCATCAGTCTGTCAATGCACCAAGTTGAGGGGAAAACTGTGTTTACAATGCTGTATTGTTTTCATTTGAATCCATATGAGTTAAAACATTTACTAGAGAGCCTTGATTGACAAACAGCTAGCCTCCTTCAAAGATTCACTCTCTCACACATAGAGATAACAGGCGGAAAAAACACTAAATACAAGCAGTTCGGTTCAATTTAAATTAAATGTTGTTTTGTGAGTGGGCAGCGCATCTATCTACAGAGTTGACAACCTGTTCATAAAGGCTCGCTCAAACACACACTGACAGCTGGGCTGTTAATGGACTGTTGAGCGTGGACTGTCACCACAATTACTGAAGCCTCAGTTAGTTTCGCCAGAACTAGCTGTGTCACGGCTGGAGTGAGTGTTGGGTGGCGTGTGTGTGAGTGTGTAGAGAGATGGTCTGAGGTGCAGACATGGTGACAGTGCTGTAAATGACCCAGGACTGTAAGCTCACCTGAAATCAAAGTGTGACCCCCCTTTTAAAATTAATCACAAGGTATTCTGAGTGGGCTGGGGGAGGGATTACATTCTATTTTTGTATTTCATTCTGCAAAGAGAAGGGTATACCAGACTACCATATTGAAACAACAGGTTTTGCAGGGGGATGCAGGGGGATTTGACTGATTCAGAGGTGAACATGTTGCCCAAGCAGACAAGCAGTCATACTTGTCTCATGCAAAGTGTACACATTGTCAAACATTTAACATGTTATGAAGTGAATGAAACATGTGGTATTTTACCATAGGAAAACATAGGTACAAACGGGAGTACACTCACTGCTGGCTCACTTACTGTACTGCTTGAATAATATAACATCAGAACTGAGGCATCTAATGAGAGACACCGACTGTGAAAGTTTTTACAAATCACTAACATGTAGCACACAATACATAAGTTGAGAATTTACATGTTTGGTCATTTCCAATTAGGTTTATTGGCTTTTCACCAGTATAGTCTAAGAACATGGGGTTTGAATACACCACGCCTAGTGAATCCGATACAACCAATCAGATTACACTCTGAGGAACGTTAACCTTTTAAGGACAGGGGCTACAGCTGTGGGTATATAAAGTCTCACAACTTGGCACAGGTTCATCAGTTGATTTTTGATTCTGCTCTGACTTCTTGTCTCGCGCTCCTCTTCAACAAACAAGACACCCCTCAATCACAGGTAAGGTGATTTCATGAACTTGATTTTGACTGAGAAACCGGTGTTCACTAAGCATTCATTGAGCAATCGTGTTCCTAAATGTAAACGGAATTAGTTACTTGTGTAATCGTTCAGTAATGAGCGTTACTTTAAATGTATTGTAGTTTACCACAATTTTATTAGAATAAATGGCGCTATGATTCCTTAGGATAATGCATTTTCATTTCTAACGAATGGTCAACAGGACAACTAGTGAGATTGTGAGCAGCTGATTAGTGAAGTCTCTAAAATCACTGATTTGGTATGGCAAGCTAATCTGCATGTCTAATTTGTATGCATCATTTGTATGTAGCATTCTCATATTTTGACATTGGCCTTGCATACTAGGCCATTAAGGAGATACTAGATTAAACAAAACTAAGTGATACATTTAGAATGCAGCAGACGCGAAGGATCTCATTTTGCGTATTCAAAGATGAGCAGGGCTGATTTGTCGGCGTTGACTCATCTGGTATGGCTATTGCCTTATATGGCTGTGAACAATTCAGTTCACAGCAATTTAGTTAAAAGGTAGCCGCGGGAATGCAGTGGTCAGTCTCTAAAATTGCAGCTGTCAAAGAAATGTGTATACTTTTTGTGTGCAGAAATGGACGAGGATGTTGCCGCCCTAGTCGTTGACAACGGATCCGGAATGTGCAAAGCTGGCTTTGCCGGAGACGATGCCCCTCGGGCAGTGTTCCCTTCTATTGTTGGCCGTCCCAGGCATCAGGTACTTGCGACAACTGTAAACCTATTTGTGTATTATGTAAAGTTTATTTATCACATCTCTAACTCGTTGCGTTTCCATCTCTAGGGTGTCATGGTTGGTATGGGTCAAAAGGACAGCTACGTGGGAGACGAGGCTCAGAGCAAAAGAGGTATTCTGACCCTGAAGTACCCCATCGAGCACGGCATTGTCACCAACTGGGATGACATGGAGAAGATCTGGCACCACACCTTCTACAACGAGCTGAGAGTGGCCCCTGAAGAGCACCCCGTGCTGCTCACTGAAGCCCCCCTTAACCCCAAGGCCAACAGGGAAAAGATGACCCAGGTAAACACATCGACCTGCAACATTCTGAGTAGTTAAGCACAACCTTAGCGCCACCCTTGTCAGAGTTGATTTGGCTTTTGAATAGGAAGACTATGTACTTAGCGACCATTCAACCGGTTTCTTGCTTCCCCCTTCTCCCAGGTCTTCTCACTGCATATATGATCTCATGCTCTGTAAGCTGCAGACTTCTGCCTATGCACTTTCCTATGAGAATGATTTGACTTAAATTTCCAAATTGACTCATCGTTTGCCATACAAATATCCCAGTGTGCCATTTCTGAATGATACAACAATTTGGAAGTGTTCTGCACGGTGATTTATTGCAGCATGCCCCATTAGTGTGAAAGTGCTTTGCTGTGATGAGTCAACCCTAACGCCACTCGTTTCCATTCAAGTCATTGGTGTGGTCTTTGCTGAGTCAGAACTTACTGCTCTATTCGTTTTTTTCCAAGTCATTGAGGGGGCAACTGCACCTACGCTCATCCCTGGTGATGATGCTGACTCATGGCTTCCATTTTTGGTGTCCTCCAGATCATGTTCGAGACCTTCAACAGCCCAGCCATGTACGTAGCCATTCAGGCCGTGCTGTCCCTCTATGCCTCAGGCCGCACCACAGGCATTGTCATGGACTCCGGAGACGGTGTGACCCACACAGTGCCCATCTACGAGGGCTATGCCCTGCCCCACGCTATCCTCAGGCTGGACCTGGCTGGACGCGATCTCACAGACTACCTCATGAAGATCCTGACCGAAAGGGGCTACAGCTTCACCACCACAGGTGGGTGTCCACATGCGCACCACAATCGGGGGGCTACACCTTTCCATTGATATTAAATGCTGTTTTACTTGGGTATATTAACCGTCCCCCCCCCCCCCCTTTCCTCCAGCCGAGCGTGAGATTGTGCGTGACATCAAGGAGAAGCTGTGCTATGTTGCCCTGGACTTTGAGCAGGAGATGAGCACTGCTGCATCCTCCTCCTCCTTGGAGAAGAGCTACGAGCTCCCTGACGGCCAGGTCATCACTATCGGCAACGAGCGATTCCGCTGCCCTGAGGCGCTCTTTCAGCCCTCCTTCCTCGGTGGGTCAATCGTCTCTGACAATGTTAATGTTGTTTTTGAAGTGATTATCTGCTTGGCCCTTTTAAACTTCTAAATGTTACATTGGCAGTCATTTCTAATCCTCCTTATCTTATCTCTAGGTATGGAGTCTTGTGGCATTCATGAGACCACGTTCAACAGCATCATGAAGTGTGACGTCGACATCCGTAAGGACCTGTATGCAAACACTGTGCTATCTGGTGGAACCACCATGTATCCTGGCATTGCTGACCGCATGCAGAAGGAGATTACCCAGCTGGCACCTCCTACCATGAAGATCAAGGTAAATAAAATTACATGTTTGTTAATGGACAAATGTGTTTTGCACAAAAAATGTATGCAGTCATGTATAATGCCACGCAGTAATTGCCTGTCTAATGTGTCCTGTCCTTCACCCAGATCATTGCCCCTCCAGAGAGGAAGTACTCTGTCTGGATTGGAGGCTCTATCCTGGCCTCCCTGTCCACCTTCCAGCAGATGTGGATCAGTAAGCAGGAGTATGATGAATCTGGCCCCAGCATTGTCCACAGGAAATGCTTCTAAACAAGACTGTCCACCTTTGTTTAAACACACCGCTACAACCCCCCAAAAATCAACTACTTCTCTGCGTGCACATCTTGCACACAAAACACTTGTGTGCGCAGAGGGCTGAACTCCTTTCAATCACCATGGCTACAGTTCTGTGCCCCCTCATGGGTGGTAAAGAATTCCGGACAAAAGTGTCTGAGGAACTATGTGTGTAGTGCTAGGTTGTTCCAGATGTCTGTTCTTATTTGCCTCTATGACGGTTTGTCCTGTCTGTTGCTCAAATGACCTGTTGCTTTTTTGTTTTTGTATTTTCAGCCTTAATGATAATTTACTGGGTATGTCTAGCAAAAAATGTAGAAGCTGAGTGGCGTGAGGGTTGATTAGGGCCGATGGGTGTACTGTGACCAATAATAAATCCAATAAAGTGCACATGCCAAGAATAATTTTGTCTTTTTAAATCAGTTTGTTCCAACACTTACACTTATTGGGGTAACAGTGCATGTTGCAGTTCACCACTTAAATGTTCTTATTAGCTATTGCGTTTCTTTAATTCTAGAATAGCTTTGCATAAATGCTTAATGGAGCAAAGTTGGTACTTGCATGCGGTACAAAACTGAAGAAAGCAGCTCTTATACAAGTACATTTCTAGAGTATCATGAGTAAGGTTAAAGATTGATTTAGGAAAATTTTGCAAGTATGTTTAGCTGTGGAAGATGGTTCTGGCAAACCTGGATTCTTCATTTCTGGATGCCAGACCTCTAACGCCATCCTTCCAACTGGGGTCCCTGCAGACCCCAGTGGTATACTTTTGTCATCTCAGCTGCTTTATATAGTCTTTCCAAATGCTCATGAATTTGTCAATCATTTTGTTCCTAATTATGTAATTTCATTGTTTTCTCTTTGTGCTTTAAAAAAATACTAATGTAATGGTGTCCCAAGGTAGGTAGCTAGTCTAAAGCATGCAAATTCTGCCTATGCAGTTTTAATAGAATAAAAAAAATTCAGATTACACTAGTTACATAGGCCAACTAATAGTGTTATGATAAATAAGTTAACATTTTATGTTTCTTGGTTATTTATTCTTGGCGTCCCCACGGGCCCCAGTCGGTAGTCCTTGTATGCACAATATGCTCGTAGGATGAAGGTTGAGCATGATTGTTTGAGTCGAATGGTCTGTTTAACATTGTTGCTTCACGTAAAAAAGTATTTGAACTTGGAGAGTTGAATTGAATTCTGTCGACTTGTCGTGAAAGTGAATGAGTTACATTTTTGTTTCCCAATTACTAATATGGATTTCTTCGCCGTTAGATGTCACTGTCGCTGCTAACTCAGCTTAGCGACATCTACCGACGTCACCGGCTCTTACACAAAGCATGGCTACTGTCAAGCTACGTTCAATCCATGATATTTTATGTTGGGTTGGATCGTAAGGAAACGTATGAGTTCAGTTTGTAGCAGGAGTACCGGCAGAAAGAATCATGGACAATGAATTTATACAGGTCGGTTGAAGCGTTTCGTTAGAGAATATTACTGAGCACAAGTTTGTTAAGCTAACGGTTAGCTCCCTAGCTACCTTAAAAAATGTAATGCTAACTGTAACATTTAACATCACGAGTCTCTTGTCTCATAACCCTGACCCTGTTCAGTGTTCAACATAAACGAAAATGCTGACAACATAGCGTTAGACAGTAGGCAAAAGCTAATCACAGCTAGTGACACAAGTCTGTCTGTCCGTTCTATCATTTCCAAAGTTGTGTCGACTACAAATCATATCATTGCTCATCATGAGTGCCCCACACACTGCCTTTTATACAAATTATAAAACGTATTAATGTATTTCATGATGTAAGTTCATCCTCTCTGTGTACTAGGCTATGTTTTCTCCCCCTCAACCCTAGGCTCTGTGTGAAGGAGATGGGGTGGCGTCTGTTACAGTTGGAATCTCTGACTTGTCTGATGAGATCCTGCTGTGTATCCTTCGCCATGTACCTGTGTGTAACCTGGTGCTAAATGTGGCACGGGTCTGCCGCAAGTTATACACACTCTGCCGTGACAAGACCTTGCTCTCGCACGTCTGTCTATCTCAGGAATACACGGTAATGTGAAGGAAACATACAAGCACATCCTTATAATACTGTGTCAACTATTTTTAAATATACTTCTGTTGGAGACCATGGTGAAAAAACCTATTGTAAACTGTTTGGATCTAACTGAATATGCTGTTATTGATGCTGTGACTCCTTTATTGTCCCCCTCTCTGCCTCTTCCAGGCCAGTGACCTAATCGTGCGGCAGGTGGTGAAGCAGTTAGCCAATCAGGTGCAATCGCTCAGTCTGAGCGGCTGCTATTGGCTCTCTGGCTCCACTATGGAGTATCTTGTTCGCTGTCGGGCGGTGACACGCCTAGATCTCACAGGCTGTCGTCTAACCTCGCTTCGACTGTCACGCCTCCTGTCCTCGCTCTCTCTTCTCGAGTCGCTTGCTTTCGATGTAGCCCCTGGCTTTGACTCTGCCCAGCTGAGCTCAGAGGCTGTGGATTCACTGAGCCGGTTGTCAGAGCTGAGACAGACACTTCTGACGCCAAGTTATGGCGTGGTCCCTTGCTGTGCCCGCCTTTGCAGGTTAGCACCAACAGGACAACAGTGGTCTGGCATAGCTCAATGGAACTATAAAGCATAGTGTTAACCATCAAGTTTAAGGGTTCTATTCCTGTTGGAGTTTACACCATACAAAAAAAAACTCTGCATTCCTAGTGTGTGTGTGTGTAACAATGCTCCTAGGCTGGTGCTGCAGTTTGACATCCCAGAAGTGACCAGAGAGGGGGCCAGTGTGTGCTGCCAGTTGATGGTGGGCCAGAGCAGTGTGCCACACTACCAACAGCTTGAGGAGTTCAGTGCTAGACTGGCACCAGGAGAGGTGTGTGTGCTTGATAAGCGTATGCGGGTCTATGTGTGTGTGTTGTCTGTGTGTATCACTTGTACACACGCATCTTTTGTATGTAACCTGAGCGTGTTTGTATTTGTGTTTGTATTCCCAGGTGAACCAAACCTTGCTCCTTCTCTACTTGGCTGTGTTCAGTGTTCAGGTTCCCGAGCGTTTACGGATCTTCCTGGTTTCCGTTCCTGGTCCAAACCCTGCACACTGGCCAGCAGCAGCTTCCTTAGCGCAGAGCTTGAGTCGCCATGGCAATCTGCAGGCGTTGCAGCTTCCTCGTTCCTGGTTGGATGCTGTATCCCTAGGGCGGGCACTGCATGGCAACGCCCCTAAGCACCTCAGCTTCAGCCGGTGTCCAGCGTTACGGACACAAGTGACTGAGTCACTTCTGGAGGGTGGGGTCAGAGACGCATCCTGCCTGGTCAGCCTCAACCTCAGTGGAATAAACCACGGCCATTACTCCGAGTGCAGCGGGACAAGAGTCGGGGAAGAGGAGCTTGATGCTGGGACAATGGGCCGGCTGGCGGCTGGCTGTACCAACCTTGCACACCTTAACCTGACACACACACATTATCATCATGAAAACATAGCTGGACTGGGCTCTGAAAAACACTTGTGTGCCAGCCTTTCAAAATTGAACTATCTCCGCTCACTTGCGCTCCCTGCTTGTGCCTTGTCAGACGGCTCGCACACGCGCGCTCCCTCCGATACTACCTCGCCCTCCTCCCTCCTGCTGGGGTTGAGGAAGGCTCCTCGTGTGGGGCTCCAGACGTATAGGCCGGACTCGGAATCCTCTGTTCCCAGGGAGGGAACCTCTGGGCTGGGCCAGCTGCTGACTGGTTGTCCCTTGCTGGAAGTCCTGGAGATCGCCGGGCCTGGCTTCATCTCTGCCCTGCCGCGGCTGGAGCCCTGCACACGCATGTCTGTGGAGCCCCGTGGTGTGTGCGCATGGGCTCGGGGCGTCGGGGACACGCATGTAGCTACACTGCATGGGTTGCTGAGATTACGTCGTTTAACTCTGGCAGGATTGCCTGGGGTGCTGAAGGGAACGGGGCTGGTCAAAGTGGCGGAGAGGTGCCCTGAACTGCAGGCGTTATCGCTAGCCAACCTCGGGTCTTTAAAGACAATGAACTACACTCCTGCTCTGCTGGACACACTGAGGCAATGTAAACAGCTACAAGAGCTCAGGTTAGAATACAGACACACACGTCAGGAACTTAGATTGTATGCCTTTTCCTAGGCCTTCAGGTTTTACTGTGTGGCAAAGGACTAATTCAAGGACCGCATGACCTGAAATTAGAAGGAAAAAAGTATACATTTAGTTTCTTTTTTTCAGTCATAACATTTTGTTTCCTGCTGCTGTGTACCTTACATCGCTTTATTTTTTATATATTATATGTTATAGATTGCCTGATATGATTAGCTGTGTTTAATATTTCACCCAAAATGCTTCTATTGCGAACACTGTTGTCTCTCTCTAGGTTGGAGCAGCCATATCTGAATGCCAACGCGTCATTCTTTGAGGCTTTGTCGTGCTGCTCTCGTCTCTGCCGCCTATGCCTGATTTCACGCTGCGGAACCTTTGACCCTGTTGCCGTGGAAGACTTCATGGAGTGTTGTCGCAACGTTGTCATGTGTCACATGTTTATCGGTGGGACCTTGGTGGCATGTCGCACACTGCAGAAAACTCTGCTGGAACGGTCAGTGGGTGTGCATGGGGGCCATATCTGTCTCCTCTTCAGACTAAGGGCATTAACTTTTGATAAAAGTGTGACTCATATCGTGTTGTTTCCCTTCCTGCTAGTTTCTCGGTTGAGCGCCCAGCGCTGAGTGTGGTCATCTACCCTCTGCAGCATGAAGATCTACCTCTGGTCATCAGGGACATTCCTCTTCCCCTTCTGGATCAGCTGACTCTGTTCCAGAGCCGGGTAGCACAAGCCCCACCGTTATCGCCATGGTAACACACATCCTCACTGGAAGTATTGTAGAATATCAAAGAAGAGGAGAGTTATGAACTTGTTAAGTTTGTGCTATATGATACCATTCGAAATGTGATTGTTTACTATATATATGACATGCACCAGATTTGGATGATTAAACTATGCAACCAGGTAGATCATGGTGACTTAGGTGCCCAACATCCAGTTCAGGTTCAGATTTTCTAGCATACTGATAAAACCTTATCATTATGCCTAACCTGTCTCATTGGTAATGTACTGTATCTGTGGTCTTTCAACTCCCTCTAGTGGTTCAAGCAGAACATTGTACAATTATTACTTACATTTCATACATACATTTACTAACATTGAGTGCCAAAAAGTATAAGGTTTAAAGATTTAGTGCCCAAAAATATCACCTTTGATAAATGTGTTTATTTGCATACATTGGTACAACTTAATGTCATTTAGAATTGTGTATTGATACTGGACATGCTGATTTGTATATATATATATATATATATATATATATATATATATATATATGGCAACGTTTTTTGAATAGTCTGTGTTTGTCACTGTGTATCAACTTGCTCCTTCGTCACCTAGGTTCATAATTGTGAACCAGACAACCGGAAACAGACACATAAAAAAAATGCCGACCAGTCCAAAACTAGGCATACTAATCAAAATATCTCACTGATCTCTGAGATACCAGAGCACGCTACACAATTTTAAATAAAGTTTACACTTGTTATATGTATTAATAATGGTAATCATTTATTTGTATTGACTATAGACTGTATGAACACTGTCTTGAGAGTTTCTCATGTAAGTGACGGTTTATCTGTTTTCTTCTGCAAGGTCTAGTCCTCTACTGGTTGATGTCATGAAGTGTCGTCAATCGTCACGCAATTACTTTGCCCATGCTTTACTCTGCTAGCTTGGCACTTAGTTGAACTAGAAATGAATACGTTAAAGTATGAAAATGTACTTATCTTTATTACTTACATCACATATTGGATGTAGGCTGGAGAAGTATCTTACCTCTTGTCGTTTGCCATAACAGCTGCTAAATAAATAGCTAGCAATAACAAACATTTGACAAGTAGGCTAACGTGAGAGCTAACCTTGTCGGATATAAACATGTTTCTCTCTGTCAGTTCTTTCTGTGTGCGCAATGGGAGACATGGTATAAAACATAGAATAGGTTTGATTCGGAACGTATCTACCATCTTTCCAGTGAGGCAACAAATTCTGCTATCGCGAGTTCAGTTAATGGACGTTCAATTGAGGGGAGTCTTCAAATCGGTGTCCTTGGCAGGTCCACGCATCGGTCTTGAGTTGTCACCTTCCGCTTCCACTGAACCGGTGGAGAACGAACTGCCAGAAGAGGACTTTGGCTTGCTGTCTGCAGATCTTGCCACTAGAAGATCCTTCCAAAAGAGCAGTCCAGAAATGCAAGACCTACATTACCGTGATGATGAAGACGTTCAAGAGCTTGTAAAACCGTTCAAGTCCCCAACCGGGAGGAGAAACACGCCGTACTGGTATCTTCAGCAGTGCAAAAAATTGATCAAGGAGAACAAGGTTTCTATTCATCTCTCACATTCGCACATATTAAAAAAGATAGAATGTAAACTAATGGTATTGCCATTCCTCTTCCTACCAGCTCTCAATGTATATCTCTTTTCCTCCAGCTACAAGAGGCCTTGCATCTGTTTGACAGCGAAATGTTAAAGGGAGAGAGGTTGCAGCCTGAGGAGTACAACTACACCGTTTTAATAGGAGGCTGTGGTCGTGCTGGACACCTCAAGCCGGCCTTCAAACTCTACAACGATGTAAGGACAAATAAACAATCACACGACACACACGTGCATGTGTCACAAGGATTTTGTGATAGGGGTATAAATGTACTTTGTGCGTGTGTTTCAGATGAAGAAGCGAAGTTTGGTTCCCACAGATGCCACCTATACTGCCTTATTCAATGCATGCGCTGAGTCACGGTGGAAACAGGCAGGCCTTCAGCGAGCAGTGCAGTTGGAGCAAGAGCTCCGTCGGAGGAACATACCCCTGAGTAGTATCACTTACCATGCCCTTCTCAAGACACATGCCCTGACCAATCACCTTCAAGCCTGTCTACACACGCTCAAGGCATGTAGGCAGATTATGGTTTATCCCTGTTTGTTAGAATTGTTTTCAAGGTCATAAAATGTTCAGTTTTTTTGTCAGTTATGTATCTATTGATGTGGTTTTATCTGTGTAGGAAATGTTACAGAGTGGCCATGCCGTAACTCAGGAGTCATTCCACTACCTGCTGATGGGGTGTGTACAAGACAAAGAGATAGGCTTCCGACTGGCTTTACAGGTACAAAACCAATGCATGGATTCATATTACACCATATTAAGGTTGTTTACCTTAATAACTACCTTCAACTGTGATTTATAGGTGTGGCGTCAGATGCTAAAATCAGGGATTCAACCAGATGTACAGAATTACAACCTGCTGCTTCGTGCTGCTAGGGACTGTGGGGTAGGTGACTCGGCAATTGCTTCCAACCTGCTTTTGAGCCCCGACTTGCCAAGCATGACGGTGAGGGGCAACAGGACAAGGGCAAAGCCAGGGTCTGGAGGTGGAACCCCAATAGATATTGACCTTTTGGAGAGACAGTTATTTTGCCTGCCTGGTCTCCAAGACGACAACGACCAAACTCGCCTTGGCAACCAGGACAGCAACTGCGTGGACGTCCCGCATTCAGCAAAAGTGGAATCTTGCGACAAACTAATTTCCAACCAACTCGTACCATTAAGGGAAATACCAAATACCCCTGTTGGCGTTCCCACCCGCTCGGCGTCTCTGGAGTTTGGCCAAATATCAGTATGCCCAAACCTGCTTGATGTATGGCAGGGAAGAAGAGGGGGTGTGATGTCACTGGGCACTGTGAGTGGAGCATCTGATAGGCTAGCTTTAATAGGCGGGGCTAAAGGTGTCATGGAGAACATGACAGCTAATGGAAACTGCCCAGACATCAAGACGCTCAGCCTCTTGGCTGACACCATGGAGCCGGGCAAACAGTCCCTGCCAAGCCTACTGCAGGTTGCTAAGCAACACAAGATTAAGCTAGATGTGTCTTTCTTTAATTCTGTGATTCGTCGAGCAGCCAGAGCCAGAGACCTGGAGGGAGCAAAGGTAAACACACTGTTGTGCATGCGCAGACACACACAAACATACAAGCATATGTCCCAACTCCAACTCAGCCTCTTTATCATCTCTATCCATGCTTACTCCTTGTATTGCTCATTCCAGGCGGTGGTGTGCGTGATGAAACAGCGCAACGTACCTGTGGATGTACAGACCTACGGTTGTCTGGCCCTAGGCTGCGAACGACAAAAGGATGGACTACAACTGATCAAAGACATGGAGGTAATTTACAGTTAAATCCCTTTTACAGGGAGGAGACAGCCTAGGGGAAACCTGTGTCTACTGTTCATGTTAATGAGCCAACACCGAGGTTTATCTGACCCGGGTTCTCGCCCCCAGTCGCAACCTGGAATTTCACCGGGTATGACATGGGTGCACTGCATTCCGAAAGTGAGCACGTAATTTATGATCAAGTCACTTTGTAGGTTACAATTTTAAGTCGCACAATTCGGATAACAACTGCAAATACAAACTGCACACTGGTTCTTTAACAATATACATGTTTAACACGTCTAACTCCGTGTGTCTATCCCGGGCTGTGTGTGATAATTGAGTTTCCGACAAATCAGTTGAAGAATAGGATTGTCTGGCCTAACTAATAAATGCTGTTTGTGTCTTCTTGCAGGAAGCAGGACTGAGGCCCAACGTGCACGTATACTCTGCTCTGATTGGTAAAGCTGCACGGCGGCTGGATTATGTCTACTTGCGGGCTATCTTGAGGAGCATGACTGAACTGGATGTGTATCCTAACGAAGTTATCATTAAGCAATTGGAGTTTGCCACTCAATATCCCCGAAACTATGACAAGGTGTGTGCTTGTTCCAGCAAAGCACAAATGGCTTCAGCTTGTTTTCATTTATTTCTTACCCCCGTTACTATATTACTGATGTCTTTTAAAATCCTTGAATATTTTTTCTACAGATGTTGAACAGCTTTTTTTGCCCCATTGTTTTTCTTAATGTTAATACTTCCCATTTATCTCTCTTTCCCTGTCTCAGTACAAGTCCAGAAACAACTACTTGAATCAGATTGACGGCTTCCGTGGTTACTACCAGCAGTGGTTGAGGGCCATGCCTTACCAGGAAGCACCATCTGATCCCCGGAGGAAAGAGAGGGAGGAAGACCAGTCGGAGAACAATCTCATCGAAGACCAGACCTTGAAAGAGCCCGAGGGAAACCATTTCCCAAAAGCCAAAAGAAACGAACAGGCAGCAGCAAGAAGATACCACTCTGCCAGGAGTGATCAGCAAAAATGAGAAGCATCTTCCTCACCAAATACCTACCCCTTATTAGTCTGACCTCGATAGGCTTACCTTTTTTGGTATTCTTGCAGACACTGGGTCATCCTTTGCTTTAATTCCCTATATCGATGTTTGACTTATGTAATGCATACAAAGCGAGCCATAGAGGCAAGCAAATACCAGGTCAACTGCTTCACAAATCATAAGCTTCTGCTTCTACTTGGATTTTTTGTCGCTACCACATCATGAGTGTTGTTGCAGATCGAGGGTGCAGATTATAAACGTTTGGAGAGACAAGGCTAGGTTTGTTGTGTTCAAAATGACTACACCACAGCCGTGCAAGTGTTGTTTATGTAATCTTTGTACGTTTATTATGGTATAAAAATACCATATATATAAATATAAAATTATTATATTTAATAGTATGAATAAATGCGAAATTCATATGATATGTCAAATGTAATTTATTCCACAAGATTTATAATGTTGTGGGAAATGAAGTGCAGAGGAAAGGAGAGAGGGATGATTCAAGACCAAAAACGATCTATTTTGCAACAGAAATGTACATTGTACAACGTCATGTCCGGTCAGATTTAGAAGCGCGCGGCGCGAATAATCTTGCGCCCAGAACAGCAGCAACTAGTAACGGGGACTAAAGGGTGCAAAGCTAACTGCTCAGCTACCGGCAGTAAAAGTAAGTTTTATTAACATAACTCTGATTATCCAATATCATTTCATTGGTTTATTCTTTGATCAAACAGACATTGATATAGCAAGCGTGAACACAATTTTAATTATTTCATTTTTGGTCCAAGTGGATAATCAAAGAGTCGACAACATACTTATCAGTTAGCCAGTCAATGTGACCTAACTTAACGTTAGTTAACGCTACCAGTAAACACTACCAGGTGGCAAATAACTTCATAATTCTTCATTCATTTTCACCTGGGTTGCGCCACTGCGTTACTTTTGAAACTTCTTAGCTAACACCTTTGAGCTTTGTTTATTCAAGCATAGCTGGGACGCAGCCTGCACATTCTACCAACATGGACACGGACGTGATCATTATTCTCAGTGACGACGACGAAGAGGAAAAACGATGCTATTCGGACTCGGAGCCCCATAACCAATCCACAATATTAAACGAATCCTCTGTGCTAAACGACTCTTCGGTCCTAATTGTTGAGGAAGTAAAAAAAGGTAATCAACAAGGTCAACCAACTTTGTTTTTACTAGTGTTCTAAATATTATGTTAATAACGTTTGTCTTCTAACGTTGTGGTTTTAGCTGTACCAGACCGTCCTATGTCTCCAAGTGCGTTAGATGAGGACCTAGTCATTACCTTTTCTCAACGTGCTGAGGTGTTACCCCATGCTCGCTATGACTGCTGCACACATCCCTTCATGTAAATAGTACATATTTGATTTCAAATGTCTCATCAAATATTGAACAAAAACCAACCTCCTCAGACTTATAAAGGTTTTACACTGTGTGTGTTCGTGTGTGTGTTTTGTGTCCTTTCTAGTCCCAAAGATGGTGATAGTGATGCTCCGGTGGGGAGTAACCACCTGATCTGTGATCAGTGCTTTTGCTACATTTGTGATAAACTAGCTTCACAGGTGAGGTCACAGCCTGGATATAAGTCAAAACTCTGAGAGGAGAATTTCTGGATTACTGGATCCTTATTACCTTAATTCTCTTATGACGAGTGAAAAGAGCTTGAAAATATGTGTTTGTCTCATGGGTGATAGTGCTGAAAGTGTTGGGAAGGAGTTGTTCTGTTCATTTGACATTATGCAGTGTGGGAAATATACCTGACCCCTGAGATCACCCACAATGTGCCTGCTGACAGTATGTATGTGCATTTATTTCAGTGCACAGTCTGGTGTACAAAAGGTATTTGTCACTGCAACAGTCACAAGCGGAGTGTGTACTGGAGCAACCTCCGAGACAAGGTGGTCCTGGGATACCTGAAGACTTTTAACTTCAGCCTTGGGGAAATAGACACACAGCTCCGACATGCAGGTATGTTCTCACTCACACACACACACACACACACACACACACCTACCGACCAACCGACCGAAGTGTAACACACTTGTATGATCAACGGAAATGATTGAATAAGGTTGTGTTTGTGCTTGTATGTAGAATCTATGCTGATCAAGTTTGAAGAAGAACTAAGAGCGGAGTACTCCATTTTCCTAAGAGGAGCATTAGGAGTAGCTGCTGAAAAGGATTCCATTCAGACAAATAGGCGCGTTCTGCACCCTCCGCATCACAAGTGAGTAACGCGCAGAGGTTAACGTTTATACTGACCACCTATGAACTCACTTTTTTCCAACTTATGTAACATATTTAAGTATAGATTTTCAACCCAAAAATATTCTGGTCATAGTTCTCTTGGCGTCATCATAACTATTAGAAGATACGTTTGATTAGTTCGATCGTTCTTGGGTCTGTCTGCAGCTATATGCCGGTTTTTGAGTGCGTGTCAGCCTTCCTAAACCAAGCTGATAAGGAGGAAGACAGGGCAGCTGCCATCATGAGACTGGGAGCTACACAACACTTCATTAGGCACCAACAACCGCCTGGGTACACACACACACACACACTCACACACAAGGACACACCCAGTGTTTCTTGGTGTGCTAACAGTTTCGTTTTCTACAGAATTGTGATTGCTACATCCCCCCAGGGATGGGTTGAAGAAGCAAAGCAAATGTTGCTACACAGGTACACACCAAATGGCACATTTCATTATAACAAAAGTGTTTATTTTTTTTTTTACCACTGAGAATAATAATTGTGTCTATGTATGCGTACAATTTCTCTGTGTGTATGATATATGCCACTTGGTGTGGTGTTTATTTTGAAGAGTATTAGATGCAGTCCATAGGCAAATGGTGATGGCTGATTTCAACACAGACTTCATCGTCAAACTGGAAGATTTCTATAAGAGAATCCCTATACCCCCAAAATGGAGGACCATGCGAAACAGGTGTGTTTACGAGGGACCATGGGCCGCTTGTCTCCGAGTGATATTAGTGTATTTATTCTTGCCGTGGTGTTCCCTGTAAATGTCTGAATGGTTCTGTGTGGGTGCGCTAGTCTGCATGTGCGTCCGTGGGAGGACACGTTGCTGGTGTCCGTGCTGAAGGGCCAGAACGTCACCGGGGTCCGCAAGGACAAGTACAGGAGGGACATCCTGGTAGAGTCTGAGACTCTGGTACTACTCCGAACAGAGAAACTCGAGCAGCAGCACAGGTACACACACACACACACACACACACACTCTCTCTCACTTTTACCTCATGTTCATTTCTACACGGTAGTCCTGGGACACAGCGTGCTGCATTTACTTTGGTGTGTGTGTGTGTGTGTGTGTGTGTGTGTGTGTGTGTGTGTGTGTGTGTGTGTGTAGGTACAGAGAGCTGTGTCGCTATCTCCGAGTGGTCCAGACAGATGATTCTGAACTGTGAGTGTCACCCAGGCATCCTTAGTGGCTGCGTAAAGCAAGGACCGTACACAACATCTCAATCATTTTAATTGTATTAGCCTACTGAGGTGGTTAACAGTTCACGTCTGCAGTGGATGTTCTCTCCATGTCTGTACTCTAAATACTGCTGGGTTGAAGTGAAACCCAATTGGTTACTTTCACTACTGGTGAAGTTATTTTTACCAAGCGGTCTCTTCAACCCTGCAGTATTTAGAGTCTCGTACAAGATTGCTTGTTACCAATCACAATATTTGGTCAGAGCTAATTGCTGTATGGTTAAGTGTGTGTGTGTGTGTGTTTGTATATTTATAGATAGATGGAGAGATAGATATTACATCACATCATAGTGTCTGCCTGAATGTTCCACCTGAAATGTTACTATAAACTCAAAATGTAGGTACATTTTATTGACCACACTACTCTCATAGCAAACATAATTCATATTTGCGTGTCCTCTGTGTGGCTGTCTTTTTTTAGGGTCCAAAGAGTGCGGGACCTCATTCCTCTGTTCCAGTTTAAGGCGGGCGATTTTAAAGACGCCCTGGGCCGTTTCTTTGTCCGGCCCTTCAGCCCCGCCTGCCGCCTGTCTCCGCAGCTCTTCCTCATTTACCTACGCATCCTCACCACGGCAACGTCGCCCTCGGTCGCCGCGAGCTTGGTGACGCAACTCCGCCCGCTGGACGTTCAGTGGGAGCCCATCGCCGGTAAGTGGCCTCTGCATGCACACACCGCCCGGCAAACGTGTGAAACGGTTAGTTTCAACAAAATGGCCTAGACCAAAGCAACAGTTTCCTCCCATCAGCTGCTCATTGCCAACTCCCCAGTACGTGAATTGTAAACTCCTGCGTCCTTGAGTTCCGCATGGTACCGCTTCTATCCCTGTCTACTACCCCAGCACTGGTGGGGAACCAGTTTATCACACCGGCTGAGGGGACGGTCGGCCCAAATGGTCGCCCCCTTCCTCACTCCTCTGCTGTCCCGCTCCTCTCCTTGCTTCCTCCAGGGGTCGTGGCTCAGAGCCGTATGGAGGTGGTGAAGTTTGCCCTGAGGGTCCAGCAGGTCTGTCCGGCCGTCTACAACAACGTGAGTTGCGCAGCCCTTCAAAGCTGCTTGTCCCAGACATGACCGACTGCTCTTTCTCTCTCTAATTCTGTGTCTGTGTCTGTGTCTGTGTCTGTGTCTGTGTCTGTGTCTGTGTCTGTGTCTGTGTCTGTGTCTGTGTCTGTGTCTGTGTCTGTGTCTGTCTGTGCGCGTGTGTGTTTCAGTCGATGTGTTGGTCTTACCTACTCCAGATCGTCAACACCCCCTCTGACTCTGGAGCCAGCCTGGAGGAACCCCCCACCGCCTTTCAGAAGGTAAACAGGTAGCCCCTTTGATCCACGGACACGCTTTGTAAACCACTGCCCAGTGTGATTGAGGATGCTCTCTTCCTCTTCAAAGGAAGCCAGAGGAATGGCCCAGTTCATCCTGGGGTCCAACATACAAGTCCCCAAATCCTTTCAAAGCGTACGTATCATGCTCGTGCATCTCGTGTTCAAAGTTTCAGGATGTCATGAGATGGACATGTAACTTGACTGTGTGTGTGTGTGTGTGTGTGTGTGTGTGGGGGGGGGGGGGGGGGGCAGGTGTATCCCGACCAGGCCTTGCTGTTATTGGTCACGGAGGCCCTTGCAATGCGCCTCCTCAGTGCGCTTCCTCTGCACCCTGTGCTCCCAGTCATAAACACCTTCAAGGTAGGCTCCTCTCACCCTCCCGTCCAGAAGGAATCGATGGCAGCGCAACGTCAACAGTCTGCCTGCCCATTTGTGGTCATGACCTCTGCTGTTTTTCCCATTTCTGTTCCCCCGTGGGCCAGGCCAATGTGTGGGCGCTTCAGTCGCTGTGTGGCAGCCTCTCCTGCCATCCACCAGTCTTCCTCTCCTTCATGGAGGGAGTCACGCGGGAGTGCGCAAACATGACAGGCGAGTGAAATGATTGCATCGCGGGCTAACCCGGTTAGGAAAAACAAAGTGAAACTCAAGTGAAGACTGTCAGCGTGTTATGCTGGAGATTAAAAGGCTCTTTTCTCTCTCTCTCTCTCTCTCTCTCTCTCTCTCTCTCTCTCTCTCTCTCTCTCTCTCTCTCTCTCTCCCCACCTCTCTCTCACACTTCTTTCACTCTCTCTTTGTCCACACCCTCAGCTGTTTCTCTCTCTCTCTCGCTCTCTCACCCTCTCACACTTCTTTCACTCTATCTCTTTCTACACACCCTCATCTGTTTCTCTCTCTCTCTGCCTATCCCTCCCCCCCACAGATGCTGGTAGCACCTTTCCCTCCTCCAGGCCTCAAATAAAGAACCTGATGGACCAGTGAGTTTTAGTGTAAATGTGCACGCAGAAATAAGAGAAAGCTCCATTGTAGCACTCGCCCCCTCTGCACTAATGAATTTATTTTTAGTTCAGTTTCCGAACGCTTTCAAATTGCCTCTGGTACTAAGGGAGTCGTCTGAGTTCAGGGATACGGGGCTTGAGGGAGGTGGTGGGGGAACTACAGTAACGGTGGTCTGGTAATTCAAATGTTGAGGGTCATTGAACAGTTCCTTTTTGTGTTTTGTTCTTTTGTTTTCCACGTACCGGTGGGGTGTGAAAACCAGCTCGTACTGCGGTAAGTCCCCTCTCCTCTCCATCTGTGTGGCAAATCTATTTCACTGTGTGTGTGTGTGTGTGTGTGTGTGTGTGTGTTTATGTTGTACGAAGATTCTCCCTGTTCTCTGCAGATAGTCCAGAAGCATCAAAGCCCTTTCCCTGCAGCTTGAAGACGGTGTCTCGTTGGGATTTGTAAGTGATAAGTAATAAGTAGTAACTCCACTATGGGGTGTTGTTATCCGCGACGTGGAAAATGGAGACATGCAGGATTTCAAAGAACTTTAAACAAACACTCAAAAACATTCATGCATTTAATCCATGCACAATGGTTACATCTTAAGTCAGTGAAATGTTTTTTGGGTCTGATTACATTACTTACTGGCAGCAGGCTGGCTGCAAGTTCTTGTCAGACTTGAGTGGTTTCTCGCCAGGTCTCATCTAATCATTTCTATATTGTAATCATACATTGTTGTGTTATCATCTCAGTTTTCCCCAAAACATTCTATTGTTTCCTCAGGCCTGCCCTTCTCTGGAAGTGATACCAGTCTTCAGTTTCTCATTCCGCTCCAAAAGTCACCAGTAGGTCCACCAACATTGTCCGAGCATGCTAGCTGACCCTTGGCAAACTTGCGCCCTAGTGAGATGACAATAGGCTGCGTGGTTGAAACGCTATCTGTGCTGTTTATCCCTAGAACAGTGGCGTGGCCAGGCCTGGTTCAATACCTTTCAGCTGGACCGCTTGAAGGGTGTGCAACCCATGCCGTTCAGCTACAGCCTAGGCCTCATCTTGACAACCAAGTCTACAAAGGAACAAGCTTGCTGGACGAGGGCCATCTTAGTGTATCCGTCAGCTGATCCACTAATAGCTGCACTTTAAACATGTAAAATATATGAATGTCATGATTTTTGTAGGAGGGGTGTGTGTGCATGTGATGGGAGACAGCGGCTTATGCACAGGGTGGTGTCAGTTATTGTGACGCAAAGTCGTCATGCTACACTTTTACGGTTTGATCATTTTGATAATAGCTGATTTTAGTGCATTTGTGTGTCTTTACAAGTTTGCACTGTATAAAAGACAAGTGTTTGAATGATGTTCCTTGATTATGGATGTAATCTTTAATGTCTGTTTAGTGACTTTTTGCTAGAAAAACTGACATTTTACAATATAATAATACTATTAAAGAATTAAATGAAAAGCTTTTGTTAATCTTGTTTTTTCTTTTTCAATACCTGAAATGTTTTGAGCTTGGTCACACTCTTTTTGTCTGTGTCAGTAGCTGACTGATTGCCTGTTTGGTTGATAGGCTGATCTATTTGCTCCTGGACCACTTGGAGATTAGAGGTGCCTCTGTAGCCATATTTGTCTCTCCCTGTAATAATCTACAACTGACAATAATGCAGAGAGACATAAAAGAAGCAAAGTATTATAATAGTAGTTCATCATTTTTTATCACATTGAAGGGTCAGTGAATTGACAAACTTCAGATTTTTATATATTGATCACAATGGTGTAAAATATAGGGCTTCTGCAAGTAGGCAGACATACTCATCTTGCAGCATTGGTTCATACAATATATCCAGATGAATGGTTGATTCCCTAGACTAGGATCCCTATTGCAATAGATCATTCACAGTAGGTGTTCATTGTGTGCTTTTGGAGAAGGTGAGGTTTTATCACAGTCAGGAATACAACCAACAGCAGAAACTATGTCAATACTGTGATGGTGCTAGTCTTAGAAAGCCTACTACTAGAGTCGTAATTTTGAATCTAGACTTACAAAATAGGCTGGGCTGAAATCACAACGCACCAGTAAGCCGATTCATTCAAAAAAACAATGCAGGTGGAGAAGCGAAATATATAACAGTTGATTCCCTTTCCTACTCAGCTAACACAGTAAAATACAGCTCATCTCCACAGCAGCATCTGACCCCAGGTCAGCATTCAGGGAAAACAGTTTCTTGTTACTGAACACACACACACACACACACACACACACACACACACACACACACACACACAAAGAACCCAGTGGGCTGGTGGTGATGTTCAAATCTCAGTTCCATTCTACTATAAAACACATTCCTCACGTGTGGGCTCTACGTACCAGCTGTGTTTCGATGGAAGTGGACTGCGCTGTTCGAGAACCTAAGGGCTGGCGGACCACTTCCTGCATGCTGCTGTTTGATGAGATCCGACAGGAAATACATCACACTCAGGTCATCCTCACTGCTGCAGAAACCCTGTCTGTACAGGAAGTCCTTCCCCTGTGTGACCTCATCTCCCTCGGATAGGTTGGGAAGGTGGAGGGCGTGGCTACAGGTATACAGCAGTGCCTGATTGGCCAGCGCCGTCAGGCTGCATTCCAGGTGCCGTAGGTAGGTGCTGCCTCGCCTCAGTGTGATCCGTGGGCCCGCCAGCCGGCCAATGAGACGGCCAGAGTAGGAAGGGCAGCGCATAGTCCTCTGGTCCAGATCCAACAGCCCAACATAGCGACTGAAGCGGGCCAAGGAATGAAGCATGCTGGGGGACGTAGTGGAGGATGATCTGAAGAGAGTAAGAGAAAAAAGACAACAAATTGATAAGCTGACTGAGTAAAAGCAATATAATGAATGCGGTGTTAATACAAAATAAATAAAAGTAACCTATGTATGCCAATGAGTCGCCAGGTGATTAGGTCAGTCAGCTGGAGGGGTGCAGTGAGACTGGGAAGAACATTGTTTCCATAGCGACCAGGAGCAGGAAGGAACAGAGTGAGAGCGGCCAAGAGCTTTCTGACACAATCTTCATTTGCCCCTATAACAATCAGTGGTCGGCCACTCAACAGGCAGAATAGTGTATGCTGGGAAAAAGAGTTCTGTCGCAGGAATCGAAGAGCACGGGACGCGGCTTTTCTCCTTTTCCTCTGATCCAAGTGGGAGTTGCCATGAAGAGGGAGGGTAAGAGATGGCGGGTCCGAGGAGGAGGGGGATGGTGAGGAGGTGGTGCAGTCGGACGCTTCGTCCACACTCAGCCGATGAGAAGCATCAGGGAAAGACCAGCGACCCAGTTCAACCAAGGTGACGGTGGGGGCAAAGTTCACCTGGAGATTGGGAACCACTCTGACCTTCTCAGCCTCCTGGTATCGTTCAGGCTTCTGGCAAAAGGACTCCAGCACTTCCTTCTGAACTGAAACAGAAGAATGGTTAGAAATATGTTATGCGAAATAATTAAACAATACATTTTGTAGTAATTGTAACTGACTTTACTAATCAGAATGGCCAAAGTAACACTATGCATAGCATTACTGCATTACCCATGTCTGCCATTTTCTCAGACTTGTTTTTCTGGTACTTTAACAAATCCTGTTCCTGGATCGGCTCCTCCACTTTATGGTTGTCCAGGCTTCTGTGTCCAGGCTGCGCCACTTCCTCCTTTTCTTTCTCACTCTCTTCTCCAAGGGTTTCATTTTCCCAGTTCCTTACCTCCATTTCTTTCTCTTCCTTCTCAGACCTCTCTTCCTCCTGATCTTTGTCGTTCTGAACTTCGTTACCCAGGGCTCTCAGCTCCGGTTCTTCCTCTGTGATAGCGGTGAGATCGTCGGGGAAGATGGAGTCTGTGATGCTTAGGACCTCTATGCTGTCCACACTGTTTGTGCGCCGTGTAGATGTACGCACCCGTCTGACTCCCGGCTCTGCGTTCACACGCCTTCCACAGTTGTCTGCCAGTCCGTCGGCCATATCTATTGAAGAAGAGAGTTGTTCACATAGTATTGTGCAAAACTGGCTGTTTTATATTACTATCAAGAGTATTGGTCATGTTAAGCTGTTGGGAAAACAGGAAGACAGACTATTTTCTGCCACTTATGTTTCTACTTGGGCACAATAGTCTACAATAGGCTTTTTTGTCTGGTTAAGGCACACTCTAGTATGAGTGAGACAACAAAACAACTGCTATAGTCCAGCCATCCCAGAGACAACAAGGCTATTTTCCGCCTCCTTTTCACACCAGCTAGGGCTTGTGAGGTAGTTCCTCAATCTCACCCACATGCTACAGTACAACCGCCCTCCCCACACCCCTCCTCCCTCTTTTCACTCTCAAAACAAAGTGACAGGCAGAACATGGATCTGTCTGTTCCAACTACCCCAGAGTGGGTACAATAGCTAGCTCATGTCATGAGCATACACATGGAATGGCTCACGGACCAACGTGCACTCACACCCGTCTACCTGTAACAATGCCCTGGGATCTGTACGACTTCTCAGTGCCCAGCACCTCGATGCTTTCCCCACTGCTCACACTCCCCGTCATTTCACCAACGGCCTCAGCGTCTGGGGTCCCTGCCCCTCCTCCTTCTTCTCCATCGATCCCAATACCATCTGCCTCCATTTTGATTGGCACCTCTTCCACACACGAGTAGAAGGAGTCCAAGCTGGCCGGCCCCTTAGGGCCCTCAACACTGTCGCCTCTAGTGAACCTGCTGCCCGTCGCGGTCATGTCCTTTACCCGTGCCTCTCTCTCTCCCTCCTCCTCCTCCTCCAGTTCATCCTCCAGGTCCCAGAGCTCAAACAGGAAGTTGGTGAGCGTCAGCTTTCTGGCCAGCTTCCGCGTGGCACGGGCCCCATAAAGGTCGCTCCTGTCGCCGCGGAGACGGCGCTCCGCGTCCTTCAGCTGCTCCATCATCAGGGACAGGAAGTAGGCATCGCTGAGCTCCTCCAGTGGCTTCAGCCGGCGCTCAAAGTTCCGTGGGTGTGAGGGGTGGGCCTCGGGGGTCAGCGGTCCTGGAGGATCAGTGACCTCATCGGCCGGGTCATAGGGCAAGAAATCTGGGTGTTTCAGCTTCCTGTTAGGGTAGGAGGTGACCTGGCGGAGGAGGTCTCTGTGCTCCGAGATGGTACGCTCCACGGCTTTCATCTGATTCGCTGCCTCTCCAGACTCTGTGCTCTCATTTGGAATCCCCTGGAGCTCGGATTCCCCCTGCAGAACAGACCGCTGGTATCTGTATGCCAATAAAAAGTTTAACCGTAACGTAAGATAATATTACAAAATAATAAGCATTTAAAAAAATCGGTACGTCTGTACGTGTGTTTCTATGTGTGGGTTATATTCTGCTAGTTTGCATGGGGGGAATGCATACATGCGTGCTTTTATCCAGACTTACTCTAGGATACGTAGTTTCTTCTGCAGCTCCATGGCAAAAGAGCGTCTGTTCCCAGTCTTCAGGCTTTCTGAGGCGCGGGAGAAATAATACGACAGCTCTGTGAAGTGTTCCATCAGCTTGCCCTGATCCGAGGAGACGTAAGCCATGCAGAAAGGACGCACCATGCCCCGGGCCTCGAGGTCATACAAGGTCAGGTGGTGGACGTATGCAAACGCACTGTCGCCCGAGTCTCCGAGAACCACCCTGGAGTCCTCGCTGAAGTTCAGACGGGGGCCTGAGGAGACGGAGGCGGCAGGGCCCGGACAGGACGCCTGGTAGTCCACCGACATGATGCGGAGGGAGAAGTGATTGAGGTCAAACGAACCCACAACATTGGGGTCATCTGGTATTGTCTGCAGAGGCAAGGGCCCTACCTAAAGGAAAGCATAAAGACACAGGCAGTTTTGTACTTAAAGCGCACCAAGCACATTGCATTTTAAATACAGTGCACATGCATTCATCTTCACCTGTTCTGAAAATTCAGCCAGTAGTATGAAGTCTCTGTTAAAACCAGCAGTGGAGGACGCGGCCCAGGGGTTGGAGGAGGGTAAGAGGGGGACAGAGAACTCCTCTGGTAGATCCCGTACATCCGGATTGTCAGCCCCCTCCCCAAACCCCTCTGCACCAGAAAAGGCCAACAGGTCCGGTGAACCAATCATTACTTGTTAGTTAGTGATCACCAGGGATCTGTGGGTTACCGAAGGGTAATCCAGGCGACATCAGGCACACCCCTCGGTCTTTCGCACTCCTGATGAAAGTTTGACCGTCGATGACGCACCAGACCATAGGCCCGCCACTGCTCCAGTGAGTCAGCACCGGAGACCTATTTAAAATCGAAAATCGCACTTGTTGCGCCGTGACAGTGGATTTCTCGGAAAACTGAGAGACTATATCTTCCGTGAAAAGTCCGCGTAAAATGTACACATTACGATCGCATACTTACCAGTTATATTCTGCTATAAACACAGTCGGAAGGAGAAAACAACACAAGACCGACATTAACCCTCCAGTTCTGAGAAGGAAGCGAAAGTTGCCTTCAGGGAGTCCTGCAGTCACACGGCCAGCCTTTAGCCGGGTTGTCGCTACGGTTTAGTTCCTCGTTTTAGTTAGCTCTTTTTTAGTTAAGAAATAAACAGCAGTGCTTGGACGAGAAAAGGGGAAGTAGGAGTAAAGTAGATCTGTGTCTGGTGATATTGTAACCTAATATCTTACTACTACACCCATATTTAGCCATGTGACTGCTCTGGTGGTCCGCGAGGTGGGACTGTTGTAAAAGTTCCATGTGCGGCTTTATAAAAAAGTTTGTGACTGCAGGTAATTAGGCGGGTGGATTTATGAATGACTCACGTGCAGGACCTGCGTTATCTCACAGCCGTATAGTTACAATGTGAAATGTTAAAAAATGTATGTTAAATTGATTGTGTAATATATATAAATTACGGCATACGGAATAAATAAATGTAGCAATAAACTAGACGTCTTTCCATATTGAAATGAAGGGGCACTAAATTGATCTATCTTACATTTTTTATTAATCACATCACTCTTCAACTTAAAACAGCAGAAACATATCTAAATATATCTCGCACACAGCAAATAAAGCTGTGCCAACATTCAACATAAATGCAGAAATGCTAATGACTGCAAGAATCTGGCTTAATTGAGTGTCCAATTTCTGATGACTAAAATGTAAAGAAAAACTCCATAAACCCCCCCTACTAAATCAAAGAAACGTTTGACAAACTTGGAACTTATATGCAACTATTCCGTTGGCTTTTAGAGTGGGACAGCATCACTAAGATACAGTCCCACCCACAGCAGTTTTATCACACATTTGATCAATCACCAACCACCACCCCAATCCAATCTGACCATCAATTTACTTCAGCTTTTATGTAAGCACTGCATAATTGAAAGGTACATTTACAGTTAGAGGTAAAACCCACCAACAAGCATTTCAATAAGAACCAAAGACTCATAGCACCTAAGGCTACAGCCAGTTCACTGGCCTGATATTCATTGGTGCAATGGCCACACTCCTGCTCAGACAAGGCCCCTTTTATCATGGGCTCCATATTGTTACGATGTTAAGGATCATAATCACCATTGCAATGCCTGGCCCCCCCAGAAAGGTTATACTCATGTCCAAGTCAGGATTAGGCACATACCGTTCTCACCATCTGCATTCCAAACAGCCATTTACACCCATACTTCATTGTAACCTTTCCTTGGCACCGGTTCCCCTTTTCTTGGAGAAGTCTCTAAATGTCTTTATATTTGATTAAATATTCTCATCTGGCTTCCTGTTGTCTTCTTCTCCTCCTTTTTTCTACCTTCACGTGCACGATTTAGGTGATTGCGTAGAATTGATTGCTGGTATTGACACTATCCTACGATAGGAGGCAATATTAGGAGGCCAGTGTTTTCAGATGCACCCTCAGTATAGTAATGGGTATTCTTCATTATTCAACAAATATCTTACAAAAGACTTATCACTGCTTGTACACTTGTCGATAGGTGTTTTTGTGTGAATATAATGTGTAGTATCTTGTATCTTATATTTATATTAGCAGTATTTCCGGCTCTGACACAGCACAGTAAAGCATAAAGCCCATCTGATCCACCTGCTCCTCTGATAGGCCACTCAGGAGATTGACAGCTGGCTTAAAGTAGCTGGGTAAAACCCCCTGCTCAAGGTAGCCTATCAACTCTGTGATACACTGCTGGAACCGCACCTCTAGGGCACTCTCTGACCAATCACTTTCATTGTCACTGAGATGTAGGATGAGGTTGGCCAATGGGGCAGATTTGAGTGTGCGGAGGGCAGGATTCTGTCGACAGACAGCCTTGAGGGTTTTCAGCATGTGCCTGCGGCAGCCATGGTCAGCTGCATCCAGCTGGACCAAGCGCTGCGTCTCCCAGGGGTAGAGGGACAGTCGCCAGGCATTCACCCAGGGAGAGGTGAGCTCTGGCTGGGCTATCAGCACAACATCACCCTCCCTCAGAACAGGCACCATGGAGATGAACAGAGGATGGTCGTGGCTGCTCCCGTTTCCCTCTCCAGGCCTATGGAAACCAGACAACAGTACATCTATTAAATGTTTAAAATAAATTCAGATTACCGTTCTCAAAGCCATAGAGATGTTGAGTGTAGTAGGGGGAAAATAACTCAAGACACAGACTGTATTTCCAGGCGAAGGTCCTGCCCTCCCAGTACAGGTCTGACCAAACAATCCAGGGTGCTGCTGAGGGATGGCCAGTTCATGGTTTCCATGACAGTCTTACTGAGCATCCTCACTAGAGCCTCTGATGACATGTAACCTCCCACAAGGAACCTACCAGCAACACACAGACCAACATGATGGCGGTGAGAGAGAGTCTGACCATCTCAAGAAAATACGCTTTGGGCCACTTTATTGGTATTTGACACATTTCCAGATCTAACCACTTCTAGACAAGGAAAACGCAACTAAACCCTTCTACAAACGGGTTTCCTTTGGAGTGCGTGATTGACTGTGTGAGTACCTGTCCCAGTAGCTGCGTCCTCGGGGGAAGTATTCTAGATTCTCCCGCCGTACCATCCAGTGAAGGGGGTGGGCGATGAGTGTCTCTTCTCCAGGGATCATACGCCACAGAGAAGGCTCCAGCTGGAGAGGCACCAGCAGGCATGCGTGGTCTGCACTCACCACCTAAACACACACAATCACATCATTACCCTCTACTCTGTCGGCCTGTCCCAGTCTCCGTCTGTCTCTGTCTCTGTCTCTGTCCGTCCGTCCGTCTCCGTATGTCTTTCAAGAACCCCAACGGGTTCGTTGTCCAAACCAAAAAGACTATTAAAAACTTCAGAGCAGTTCTGGTTCACGTGGGTACCTGCAGGCCGTCGAGCAGAGAGCCCCCGAGGCTCATCTCTCCCAGGGGCATGTCGGGGTGGCGTGTGTGGAGGAAGCCCTGGACCTCCGTGCAAATGTCCAGAGCCATGGTCTGAGCTCGACGCACTTCCTGGGGAGCAAGCGCCGCACGTGTGTGGTAGTATTGCTGTAGACGTTCCTACTCACATTAACAAGGAGTGAGTGCACACACACACACACACACACACACACACACACACACACACACACACACACACACACACACACACACACACACACACACACACACACACACACACACACACACACACACACACACACACACACACACACACACACACGTTATGAGAGGAGTGGTGTTGGTTTTTGGAGGGTAAATGGTCAAGGTGCAGAGATAAGGTACCTGCAGAGTGAGCACACACAGCTGGGACCTCATTGAAGGTTTGGACTCCGGCTTTGACTGCTCCTCCAGACTGGATTTCTGTGGCTTGCATAGGTCAGCTGATTGGGAGCGAGAGGGACAGATGGTGGACATTGCTAGAATTGGTAGAAACCTTGTCCATTACGCCAAGCATCGGGTGTTATTACCACTGTCACCTCTCACTGGTTCGATGTTGACTGGGTGTGTGTGTGTGTGTACCTTTCTGCTGCTTGTTTGCCTTGGCCGCATGTTTCTTCACCACCCCCTCCAGGCCTTTCCGGATCATAGTGGGGGAGGCAGACACTAAGCTCAGTTCCTCCCAGCTTTCCACTAGCTTTTGTTCCACCTTCTCATCCTCTGCAGCACGGCCGGCACGCTCAATCAGCTTCATGGACACGGACACGCACATGCACACGCACACGCACACACACATACACAAACGTTATGGATACAGGCACATTCACCTTGCCCATGCCATCCATGGTATAACCATACTTGTAACACTTACCCGTTTGACTGCAAGAGTAGCGATACCTAGTACCGCCGCACCGCCCACTCCCAACACCAACCGGGCATTAGCCAGTAGGAAGTCAATCACCACGGCAATACCCTCTTCACCGCGCCTTCTGCTGCCACGGAAGTCCATCACCTCCTCTTTCTGTGATCAGCCTGGGACAGGGAACAGACCCAGGCTCATAAGACCAAACCACGTCTGGACTAATGATCACATTTTGTACACAATTTAGTTTATAGCAGACGTTAGTCTAAACAATCATACATCAGGATCTCGAGCAGTTTATAGTAGGCCTTCATTCTGTGTTGGGTCATGTTTTTACAATCTTAACATTAAATAAGGAATTTCTTATAATACAGAATTTACTATATTCTATCCAAGAGACACTCATTGAGGAGATGAAACTTTGTTCTACTTTTGCATTGGCAACTATCCTGCACTAAAGATACACACTATAGAGTGACAGCACAACAGGTGTTCAGGTCAGTGCCAAGTGCTGGAAAGTAATAGCCATGTTAAAATAGCAAAGCCTCGCATATTTGTACATATCTTTCTGTATCTCCCAAAATGAAAATGCTTCAACCGTTCTTCTTGTTCTGTGCCAGTAAAGATCACTTAGCTCGGACAAGAAGTGACATCAACCCAATGCAACTTACAAGCTTGTCCCTAGCACCATGTGAAAACTAGGCCAATGTAGTATAGGCCTTATATAAAACAAGCAGGCCTTCCCTACATTGGCCTGGTTGTCCCCTGGTCACAGCCGTTGACTCATTTCATAACCCTGAACTCAATAGGCTGGGTGTGATCTTATAAGAATATGCTATTTAGCTAGGCTGCTGCCACAGCACCTGCACTAAAAATAGCAGCAGCACGATCTCTGGTGAAAGCATGCATGCATGCCCCTCTTAGTCTGCGGTGCAAGCTCTTTGGTTAGTGGCATATTCAACCCAGCCAGATGAAGTGCTATTTACGGAAGTGATGCATACTACTAGTCACATTTTCCTAAGTCAAACAGGCAGGCAATTTCAAAAGAATACTGAACCCCTGTTGCGTTACGCAGCAAAACTATGTACAATATACATAGCTAACGCTAGTTAACTATTAGTTGCCATATTAGCACCATTATCTATAGATATATAGATTCGTGTGGCGTGGAAACACTACCGCTGGCGTAGCAACTTTGACGCATTAAAACGACATTTTGCCAAATTTACAAGATTGCCAAAACGGACAACCTGTAAGCCATGGTGGGCAGGGCAGGCTGATTTGTGTTATGACAGTTCATAGTGACAGTGACCAGACTGGATTGCAATCATCTAAATCATATTAAAACGTCACTACATATAGTATACTCTCGCTAGCGATCGCTAAATGAGTCTGTTAGTTAAATCGCTAGCTAACACAGCTGTGTGAATCATAGATGAGTTGAAGTTAATGTCAATTTAGCCTGCGGTGCTAGCTTTACACGAACGGATAGGTCAGCTAACGTTAGCTAGCTAGGTTATTTATGTCGTTAGCAACTTACCTCCAAAGTGCTTTAACTAACTAAATTTGCCAACCAATGTCCAAAACATGGCTTAAACATAACTGTAATGTAACGGGATATCTATTTGTACATTTTCAATCCACCATTGCCCTGACTTTTGTTTACCACTACAGTTAGCTTGCTTGCTAATTTCAGCAGTCAAAACTACTGTCTGCGAGACTACAATCGTATCCAATAGAAATTATGTTATTTTCGACGTCAGACGTTTAGTTCCGCCCATTCTCTAGAACAGATATCTTTGGTCGCCAAAGATAAGGTTCCTTACAATCTTGTAAATTTGCACGAAATGCCTTGAAGCCATATGCGAAATTGGTAGCAGAGATACTCTAAAGATAAGCAATTTGACATACTTAAATTAGCATTATCCATTTTGGTTCAAGAGTCGGCGTTTCCACTTCACAATCACACATGCGCCCTGCAGCAGCAAGGACAGAACTGACGCAGTTGTCACACAAAGTTGTGTTTTTCATTTTTACGCTCTGAAAAAAACTGCTACTGTTCATAAATTACTCTAAAAAAGATCACGCAAGTTTTTGGTGATCCCTGACATCGTATAGATTAGAATATTGCTAGGGTACTCTAGATTCTACTGAAACTAGGACATGAAGACCATAGCGTCATATGGTAGACGGCTATTAGTGCCTATGAAACGTTATAATCAGGTATATTTTGCCTTTGGACATTACATTTGTCGATATAGAGTAGATTGCTTAGTTGCAAGGCAACTTCTCAAATAATTTCGAAACAAACATGTTGGCCTGAGATGATTTAAAAAAAGTGCCAAACTGAAATATTTCTAATTGTTAACTTAACTGAATTTAACAACCTGCAAGTTGTAAAATAACGCAATGGAAACAAATGCAACAGACTGGAATTTAACTTAGTTATCCAACTGCAGAATTTCTGAATCCAATTGTGTGTGCATGGAAATATTGACTAAAGACTGTTAATAAAAAGTTATAAAGACAAAGAATATAGGAAGAGATTGTGTTTAAACAGAGGTATCGTCGAGTTCAAATGGTACAAACATTCAAACTATAACATTAACAAAATAAATTCATATTATCAACTCTTCCTACAGTTGCAATCCAAAATTAGCAAAACGCCTTGATGGCCACTTCAATTTCTTAACTTTCGGTTTGCAAAGTGCAACTTAAATTCACTGGAGATGAAAGATCAGCCCTAGCAATCAGCAGGATGCCAGAACAAATCAACTTTAAACTCCAGTTTCATTTCAGTTACCCCAAACAAGCTCAACAAATTTGCCTTTACATATTGTGACATTTGCCAACGCCCTGTGATACATAATCTTACTTTGAAGTAAAGCTGTACTATGCTGGTAGCCTGGTTAAATAATCCACCAGAGTAATTGATACTACGGAAGTCAGTGTGTACAGGAGTTATCTGGGCCAAGGCAGTAGGGGTCGAGGGAGAGCACTCAAATGCTAAAAAGGGTACACATTAGTCTGCACAAAAGTTCGCCAAGTTCAGCTAACAATTAACATTACAATTGATGTTTCCTCTGTACAAGTCCATACATACATACATACATACATAGTTCCTTCTTTTGGTCTGTACATCTTAGTTACAAAAATACATGCCATTTCCAGGATTTCAGTTGAGAGCAAGTACAAGAAAAGCCCTATTAGTGAATGTCAAAAAGTATAATAGTAGGAGATATATGTACTGTGATTCTAGAAAATGCATCAAATGCTGGATCAGTTTTTCAGCTGGGAACAGAACTGAAAAAACTGATAATCAACCAAAAAGTAATGATTGACTGGAGCATTTGAACTGTTTAACGTGCAGGGCGGAGCTGATGGAGTCTGTGAGAGAGAGAGTGTGTGTGTGTGTGTGTGTGTGTGTGTGTGTGTGTGTGTGTGTGTGTGTGTGTGTGAGTGAGAGAGAGAGAGAGGGGGGGGGGTTGTGAGAAAAATTAGAAGACAGTAGATGTGTTTCCTCAATGGCGTCTCATCTTGACCCTGCGTCCTGAACTTTCTCTGTGTTTATCATGCTCCTGGCCGCGCTTCCAGTAATTCTCTGAACTGCCACTCCGCCGCCGGTGATGTGAGATGGATGATCGTCTGTTCTCCTCCTTATCCATTTCCAGGACCCTTGGTCTGTGGGGGAAAAGAGGAATGGGAAAACAAACAATGATAGACTGAAACCATTACAAACATTCTAGTTAAAGCAGAGTGGTAAATGCTCTCTCCTCAAGATATGAATTATCATCTGGTGAGATACAATGTGGTGTGTGTGTGTGTGTGTGTGTGTGTGTGTGTGTGTGTGTGTGTGTGTGTTATACCTGTGAGCAGCGTCTGGGTCTGCCCTGCGGTGAGATCGCTTGGCTTTCAGGACGGCACGTTTCTCTGGAGGGGAAGCTCTGAGAGGACTCACGGAGTCAACGCGAGGAGCATCCGGTCTGGTTCTAACAAAACAACAGAACATAAATAAATACGGGTGTTGACTGTAAGAGGGGACAAATAGAAAGATGGGTGGTTTGTCGATTTACTTATTCTTACTTTCTTAGGATGATCACGGCTCTCCTTTGCTTTATGTCCTGGGGCCGGATACAGTGGGTGATGTCATCAGCTGCATAGCCACTAGGAAAGAGTGACAGACCTTTGAGGGACATTTTTGGATCACCACAGACAAACAAGGAACAACGGACACCGACAGCTCGGTTTGGGACACTCAGCAGTCACATCTACACATACCTAAGTACTGTGACACTTCCTCTCCTGACTGGCAGAACTAGCACAGGCTCGGAAACACGGATGGGTTTGAACTGGAAGCGGCAGCCAAAGCTGAGCGCGCTGTCACTGAAAAACGAAACTGACACAATGGGTCGGGCAAAAATGTGAAGGGGGTCCACATGGGAAACAATGCATCCTCCTGGTTGGTAGTCGTTGATCACTGCACTGTTGACGAAGCCCTCCGGTATTATACCGCTGTCCACCAGCCGCTTGATCACCAACTCATGCACCCACTCTGGTATCTCATCTACTTCCCCTTTTTTGTAAAGGCGCTCTTGGCCCGGTCCACGTTTTTCCAACTGAGCACCATAGGTGTAGCCCTCCCCAAAAAAGTACTTGTTGCGAAGGGGAGCTCGGTCAACCGTATGCTCACGGTATTTCCCGGCCTCCCCATTGGCGACCACTTCATCAATCTTCTGCTCAATCTGAGCACTCTCCTCCGGCGTGAATATACTCTTCTGTATGATGCCATTCTTTACTAGCCGAGCCACTTGCTCACGTGGCTCCCCAGCGTCATCACTGTGTTCAAATTCATCATCTGACTCCCGGTTCTTTCGCTTCTTACCATTACCATTATTTATGTGGTCTGTAACTTTGTTTTTGTGTTCCTCTCGGTGTGGAGTCATTGACTTCAATTTATCTCGCAAATCTGAGAATCCAGTGGCTGCCATGTCCTCAAAAACGGACAATTTTAAGGCAGCAACCTAACCTTCCACGGAAAACAGCTGTCACAAAATAATTAAATAGACGACTGAACTCGGCCTTACATAACTGTTGGGTCAATGTGTAATCAGAGGTCAACGATTTCAACTGGATCAATTTAAACATGCAAGTTATCACCCGGAGACGCAATGAAAACCAATTTTTTGCAGAAATAACGTTAGCAAGCTAGTAATCTTGTCACTCAATAATGTATTCTAAGAAAATCACTTGCCTCTGATTCTGTTCACTTGTATGTGACCTAACGTTATTAAAATGATGATGATGTGATGATAGTTGGTGATGCACAATCATGCAAGCTAATGCTAGCCAATGTTTCTAACTGCACACCAATGTCAGAAAACAGCTATCTTCTAAATCGATACCAATACCCTTCTAATATCGTTTTTTGCATGAAGGTGCTAAAAAAACGTCTGCGAGTTGGAGTGAGTGACGTTCTTCGTGCAGGCAATCCTGCTGAGCTTGTTAGCTAACCTAGCTTGCTTGACGCATGTTAGCTTGCTGGCTAAAGTAGATTTAGCTCCAAGGATATTTGACACGACACAGCAGGCTCATTTGCTAGCTCGCTCTCTCAGCTAGCCATGATGTGGTGCCGGAGTCGACAGAAACAACGCAACAATATTCCGGTTGACAAGACGAAGTTGCAAACCCAGATAAGAAAAGGCGGTTTCCCTTGAAACACTTATTTCCAATGTCCCAAATGACAGACGGCCAGCACGTTTTCACAGTTACAAAATCATTTTGCCACCAAATTGCATGAAAATTTGGGGAGGCTGAAAATAAAACTCGTGTAACCCAACGTTAGTGCACGAATTGCGCATGCTCAGACCGACTAGAATGTTCATTGGACTGTATCGACGTCGATCACGTCTCCGAGGTCTAGCTCAACCCCTTCAAACTTTTCTTTCTTATTGGCGCATGGTTCTTGCCTGTCAACAGACACATTGAAGGTCACGAGTATTTTATGACTTGACTGGGAAATATTTAGTTGACTAAGCAGAATAATGCACAATGTAAACATAACTATGACACGATAAGTTGTTGAATTGTGTTTTATTTTGATAAGAAATTCATAAAAAACAACCAGTCAAACAAAAAATCAGTAACACATCAAAACAACTGTTGTTCACATAAAGCTCTACAAACCGGGGACATTTCTGGTACAAAAATAAAAATGAATCCCAAATCTTTGGAATTAACACATCTGTTATTATTACTAAACCAATTAAAAATACACTTTCACTTTCTGACTGCTTACAGTGCATATCAATCAGGGAATAATAACAGAACTCAGCCAACAGATGTTTTCTAATCTCTTGAGATTGTTTGTTTGCATTCCAAACATTTTCCTCAAAACTGTCTTCCTGATCATTTTGTGGTAAAGTGGCTCCCTCTTGTGGCCACGGAGGTACAAACACCTGAATACTTTTTCTGCAGACTGAAGGACACAAACATTCACTCAGAAATGGAATGATCACCTGAATATAAGAGGTAGTTGATTGTCGACACCCTGCTTTTTTTTTTGTTACAGCATGGTGATTTCGCTTGGTGGCAGAGTGAGCCTCTTCTCCCGGACAGACATCATGTTCTCTACATGCATGGCAATGACTCGACATAACTCGAGACCCTACACACACACACACACACACACACACACACACACACACACACACAAATAGTCACTTGGTCAGCAGAACCATTAGAAAAGTATACTATAGTTAGTATAGTTTTAAAATAATCTTTTGTGAATCATTGTGTGTAAGTGTGTGTGTGTTTGTTAACCTGCTCAAGCTGCAGCTGTATAAGCCTTTGTGTATTCATATCTCCCATAGCAAGGTCTACATAGGGATAACTGGTCCCAGCTGTGGGCCTCTGGGTACAGCTCGACTGCACGTCAGCGAGGGGGACCACCACCATGAGCTCCTGCACCACAGGTACCAAAAGGAGCAAGGTTATTCCATCAGTGTGCAACTGTGCATTGCGAATATTCTTATATTGAATAAGAACTTCAACAGTTACAACAACTTTCCTCTTTTCAGGGAAACATTAAATTCCTATTGGACAAACTGAGTGCTTTTACGTGTGTGTCCTTTTGTAGGAAGTGCAGTCCATTTTGATTGACAGCTAGAATACATGGTGCGTAGAATGTGGTGGAGCTACTGCTGTGGATGTAGAAGAAGGACGAGCCAAACATGGGGAATGCACTGACCAACCCTGCATACAACCCACACACAAAAATAGTTACTCCAAATTATTTCAACAGGCACATTCGTAAAGACATGATTATGTCAAGGTGTGTGTGAATGTGTGTGTGTTTCACTCTTACCCAGGAACTGTGCTCTGGCTTGATGGGGGCTCAGGTTCTGAACCTGCTGCATATGCTGTGTTGCCATGGCTACCCACTGCTGGGGTGGCTGCTTTCCAAATAAAGGTGGGGGTATGTACTCTGACAACTCATGACTACAAAAAAATACAGACAAAAAAAGAGATATTCCTAAATACCCTCAAGGATATGAAAGCAAACAACTTAGTTAATAAACCAGTATCATCTAAACATTTGCTTTATCATTTGTTTGTATATATTGATATACTGTAAAGGGGTTTTGCTTTTACATGCTAGGGATGAAGACAATGTCTTTGGCTCGATGCTGCAGGACTGCTAGTTTGGAGATCTGCTGGAACTGCTGATCACTGACTTTTCCCCGGGGAAGAACGTTCAGCAGACCCTTACGGTAGTCGGGGAGTAGCTCCACGGACACATCCAAAGACAAAGAACGTTAACCATAAGACCACTTGGCTTCCCCCTCCCTTCCATCTACAGTGGGGTTGACCGGGTCTTAGTTTACCTGGTTGTAGTGCATGGTGACACACAGCTCGTTGTCAAACTTCAGGGCTTGCGTCCAGACCACCCGTCGGAACCAGAGGCTGTAGCTGGTGTCCACTGGTTCCGCCTCTGTGGTGATGTCCAGAATGTACTCCCGCTTGTTTAAAGGCCGCACATCTTGACCTAAACAAAAAGAAATAATAAAACACAACCCAAACATCATGGTGATGGTGTGAGAGAGGAAAGGGATGCAAGTGAGTCACTGTGTGTGTGTGTGTGTGTGTGTGTGTGTGTGTGTGTGTGTACACGTGCATACCTTTATTGGTGACCAGGAAGACGGTATATTCGTACACAGCCTCCAGTCTGTGTAGGCCCATCTCATAACACATCTCCTCTATGACCTCCAGAGCAACCTGCAAAATGGGAACGCTATTAACCAACACACACACACACATACACACACACACACAAAACCGCTCTGATTTATTCAAACCATGCATAGCACAGTGGGGACGACAACACAGTGTCCTTACAGAACATGTTTTGATTTTCAAGTGACGTTCAATGCCTCCGGGGAAAAGAAAGAGCTGGCGCTTGGAACTCCGCCCTGCCTGTCGACCCACAAAATGAAACTCAATTAAGACACACACAAAGGACACACCCGCTGTTATCGCAACGGAACAGGCTGCATAGTGAAAAGAGAAGCCGGCAGCGCAGAGTGTAGGGGACCTACCACTATAGCCTTCACCTCCATCTCATTTGGAGGTACAAGGCGGCCACCATATTGAAAGGTCTTCTTCAGGTTCTGCTCACAAGCCTTGGCGACTCCTGCAAATCAAGACACAGTGTCAACATAGTATCGGGTCTTAACTGAGGCTATCGAGACACGTCGAGATTCCAGACACGTCTGTGTGTTTTAGTGCACGTGAGTGGTGGTACCCTGAAATGCTCCGACGCTGTGATAGGCTTGCAGTAGGAACTTCAACAGGAAGGGCTTCAGCACCTCGGAGCAGCGGTGGAACGCCGTCAGGATGTACACCAGCCTCCAGCCCCTCTGACAGCTGTCACTGCATAACGCACGCACACACACACGCGTGCACACAAAGTATTAAAGGTTAGAGGTTATGGAGCAAGTGGAGTTCAGTAGAGCAATCTGTAGGTGAGCTCTAAGAGTTTCATGGTGTGTCATACGTTTTGTTGCTGGTGTTGGCAGTTAGCTGCTTGAGGACATGGCAGTAGGCTTCATCCTTCATCGGGCCAAACTCGCCAATCAGCTGGTGAGGAGAGGTAAAACACACACACACACACACACACACACACACACACACACACACACACACACACACACACACACACATAACCAAGATAACATACACTACTTAAAAACATGTATGTACTTTTGTGCGTAGTTGTCTGTGTGAGCGAGAGAGAAAGAGAGACAGAGAGTGGAAGGGAGAAAAAAAAGATGGAGTATATTTACCTTGAGGAAGGTACTGACTACTTGTTGCTCGGTCTGTCCCTTTAAAGGATGGTCGCCCATGAAGCGCATCACAGCTGAACAGAACACAAGGCACATTTAGCTTAGCTTCATAACATGGCTTGGGTGTTATAGCATTAATATTAATTATGAATCTGTCTTTGTCCTTTCAATTTCTTGCCTAAAAGAATACGATTTACAGCTCTTGGAAAACCAATTCCACATGTTTTCCCAGACTTACACAGGAAGAGATCTGCCGCTACTCGGTTCATGGCTGGATCAGTGAACTCTATTAGAGACTCGGTAATAGGGGTCTGGAACAGAAAAAACACTTGTGATCCATATCTTTCAGGTAGTTGCAGAAACATTAGTGAAATGACTTTGTGAGAACAAGTTGTGCACCTTAGAGAACTTGACCATATCAATGGGTTCCCTGGACTCCCGGCTTTTGTTCCTGTTCTTTGTGGAGTCTCTGTAAGATCAAAGGATTGCATCATGAGGAACAATACTAATGGTAATCTTTCTTTCAGTGTGTGTGTGTGTGTGTGTCTTCTCACCCTCTCCCCGCCATCCTTTGTCTGAAGTGCTTCTTGGCAAACTCCACCATGTCGTGCTGGCTGTCCAGCAGAACACTTTCATCCACATCCCTGTGACCATGGTCACCGAAGCCTTCTGGTGACGCCTGCAAAGGTCACATGAACGGACACACACAAACAACAGACAACAGCAAATAACTGGACTAATGTAAAAGAGTGAATGTACGCATTTGTGTGTGCGTGTGTGTGTGTGTGCTATCAGAGATTTTCTACTGGAAGTGCTCGGTTAGATGTGGTAGTCACATTTACGTTTCAGTTTTTTTCTCTCAGGTCAGCTAAAAACTAGCATGACCCTTGGCGCTAGACCGTCAAAGTAAAGCGTTAGGTGCCAGATGCTCTGCAGAGCCGTCAAGCCAGGACGAGATATTATTATGATATTATACCAGCCACGGCTTCCTGTGTGACCTATATCTGTGCTCCCTGAGTGTGGCACTATACAGATTTCAACCGTAGGCATTCCTCCACATGCTGTGATCAAAGTCCTCCTGTACCACCCTAACCGTCTCCGTCTTTGTTTCGATCCCATTGCGTAAGCCTGCGCCTACCTTCAGGGTCTGGTCCATCTCGTGTGCTGCCGTAGTGGACGCCACGGCGGCGGCGGAGGACACGGCGACCCGTCCGGCTCCTCCCTGAGGCTCCGCCTGGCGGTCCATCGGCAGGGTCAGGAAGTCGGGAGCGGCGACGGGTCGGACACACTCCTCCGGGAAGGAGCCCGGACGACCGCACGTGGCTCCAAACTTCCACCCTGGAACACACGTTCAGCGACACAGCAGAGAAGCACACAGCAAGGTATGAACATGCTGTACACATTTGCCAGTGGACATAAACACCCACTCCATACAGCAGAGTATATTGTACAATTTTCTCAGTTGTATGTGTTTGGCATTAGCGATGACGATTAGATTCCTTGAGGGTGACCTCACCAAAATCTGATGTGTCTCTGTGCATCTCCTCTAGGAACACCACCCTCTTCCTCACCACACAACCAAATTTGTGCCCTGCAAAACACACAAACACACACACACACTCACTCAAATCAATGGCATAGATTCACAGCAATAGGAAGAGGCTGTGTGTGTATGTGTGTCTTTGAGGGGTTGAAGCCACGTTGGTGCAGTGATGTCTCACCTTTCTCAAGGCCGTCCATCACCTGCAGGCGGATGATGTCCCCTTTGTGGAAGCTTAGCAAGGAGCGGTCGTCCGTCACAAAGTTACGCTCCGCGATCACATAGTCAGAGTCCTAGATTAGGAACCAGAGGACAAATGAGAGATAAACAACAAAAATTAGTTTTTACTGAGTTTTTAATATCGTTACAGGGTTTTTACACATAAGAGGTCATTTCTGAGTGATGAGCAATGAAAAGGGAGGAACACAGACCATGTGTGTGTCAAACAAATGACAAACAACAGTACTGTGAAGACATACTGTAGTTTTATGAAATAAATATATATATATATATATATATATATATATATATATATATATATATATATATATATATATATATATATATATATATACACATATATATATAAATATAAATATAAATATATGCGTGTATTTAAGTACCTTCTTGATTTCAGTAATGAAGGTATCTATGAGGTGTTTGACCTGTGGGGCCTTGGCTGAGAACAAGATTAGCTTCTCATTGGTTAGGTTAAACTCCAGCATGTTCTCTGATGGGATGGTTACAAACAGGATGTCTGCATAACTACACACACACACACACACACACACACACACACACACACACACACACACACACACACACACACACACACACACACACACACACACACACACACGCGCACACGCACGCACGCACACACAAAGAGACAGACACGACACTTGACTATGAAAATCAAAGGCAAGGATAAGCATCCTGTCAAATCAGGAAACAGAAAGATGGATGAATAGACAGTTTTTGCACGTTCAAACTGAAATACGTACGTGTACGGACGTAGTACTCTGAAGTAGTCTGGGACAGAAGCACTGCTCTTCACTGTCTTCAGCAGCTTAATGCCACTGTGCGACACGGCCAACACCTGCACCCCTGTGCCTACGCTACCCTACACACACACACACACACACACACACACACACACACACACAAAGACACACTCACACACTTTTAATGTTTGTGTATGACTTCAGTAGGTGTGTTGTTGTATAGTGAGAAATGACAAGCGAAGTAAGAGACACGTGCACTCACTGATGCCGGGAAGAGGCGGGAAAAGTAAATCTCCCAGGTTTCTCGGGCTGCTGTCACTATGGTTTTCTTAGCACTCTCATCCACAGCGCCTAAGTTCTGCTCGACGCCATGCTTGGCTGTAATGTACACACACACACACACACACACACACACACACACACACACACACACACACACACACACACACACACACACACACACACACACACATACAAATGCACTCTTAGTTATGAGCAATATTGAAAGTCGATGTAGTGTGATGCTTTGTGTCAAATGACCAACTCACCAAACAAGGCCCTCATTTTCTGTCTCTCATCTCGGGTGATGCGAACACATGCCTCTGATAGGGTGTCATTCACTACCTTCAGAACAGAATATGTTAAATGGAACTAACTATATTAAGTTATATTATAAGAAGTATTGGTAATTGTTATGGTCAAACATTCATCAGCAATAATGATTATTTTTGGACAAATCTTGATGTGTCAATCTATCCAATAGGGGATGTGAACCTATTTCCAACCTGTTTGAATATTAAGTCGAGTATCAGGGGATGATTGAAGTTTTCTTTGGGGTAGAACACCTGCAAAGAAAACAAAAAAACACCCTAAACCTGTGACCACAGAGTTTGTACTGGATGTATGTGAGTTCTTGGTGTGTGTCTTTATCTGTGTGTGTGTGTGTGTGTGTGTGTGTGTGTGTATGTGTGTGTGTGTGCGTGTGCGCGATTTCACGTGAGTGCTGCTCACCTCCTTTCTGAGGTAGAGTCTCCAGGGAACATTGGAGTAGGTGTAGTGTTCTTTGTTGGTGCTTTGGTGCAGCTTGGTCTGGATAGACGCCGTCTCTACTGGGAGGTCCCGTGACACTACAGGCATTAACATTGACCATTATTAATTGACACATTTGATAGAAACGGATACTTGTTGAAATATCCCACAACCCCCTGGGCCATTCAATAGGTAACTCTTGAAGAGAGCGTGGGATGCTTCTATCATCTCGGGCTAGCAAGCAGGGAGAACTCCATTTCCCAGGTGATTACCTGGAGGAGGGGAGGGGGAGAACTCCATTTCCCAGGTGATTATCTGGAGGAGGGGAGGGGAGAGGGAGAACTCCATTTCCCAGGTGATTAACTGGAGGAGGGGAGGGGGAGAACTCCACTTCCCATGTGATTACCTGGAGGAGGGGAGGGGGAGAACTCCATTTCCCAGGTGATTACCTGGAAGAGGGGAGGGGGAGAACTCCACTTCCCAGGTGATTACCTGGAGGGGAGGGGGAGAACTCCACTTCCCAGGTGATTACCTGGAGGAGGGGAGGGGACAGGGAGAACTCCATTTCCCAGGTGATTACCTGGAGCAGGGGAGGGGGAGAAAACCACTTCCCAGGTGATTACCTGGAGGAGGGGAGGGGGAGAATTCCATTCCCAGGTGATTACCTGGAGGAGGGGAGGGGACAGGGAGAACTCCATTTCCCAGGTGATTACCTGGAGGAGGGGAGGGGGAGAACTCCACTTCCCAGGTGATTACCTGGAGGAGGGGAGGGGGAGAACTCCATTTCCCAGGTGATTACCTGGAGGAGGGGACAGGGAGATCTCCATTTCCCAGGTGATTACCTGGAGGAAGGGAGGGGACAGGGAGATCTCCATTTCCCAGGTGATTACCTGGAGGAGGGGACAGGGAGATCTCCATTTCCCAGGTGATTACCTGGCGGAGGGACGGGGAGAGGGCGCTGGGGGGCTTTCTTCTTGGTGCTCTTGGTGGGTTTAAATCCCGCCTCCTTCATGGCTGAAGCAGATGGGGAGGGGCCAACCGGGCGCTTGAGCTGGAGAGCACAACCAATCACATTCTTGAACAGCCGTGTGAAGCAAGGGTGATTGTGAGTTGTCAGACTTAAATGAGAGCGTGTGTTTGTATTGAGGTGTATCATTGCTTATGAATGTGCGTTAGCTAGGTGGGGGTGAACCGTGTGGGTACCTGTGGAGCAGGAGGGTTCTCTATCTGAGGCTGGAGGATGTGCAGGGCTTCGTCGCGAGGACTCTGCTTCTTTTTGAACTTGCCCTCGGGTCTTCTGCAAACACACACAGTTTGTGGAGGATTGTGTGTGTTTTGTTAGTACTACTGTATTCTGTTTGTGTGTGGTAGTGTTTGGTAGCTTGTATGCGCGTGTTATTTCTGACCTCTTGTCGGAGGCCAGGGAGTCCGATGGGGATGCAGGAGAGTCGTACTGTCTGATGATTTCTTTGTGAAGCGTAATAGAGGATTTGGGCAAAAGCATTAGGCAAAAAACGAAACAAAAAAATTGTCAAAAGGAAATGTCAATTCTGTCACAATTTCATGAGCCGATATTGACAGTGAGGTTGCATTTTATTGAACTAGTAACACCTGTAAACTTCATTTGCTGGAAAATATATCTATTCAGCATTTCCATTTCTTTCAAAGTCGAAAATCCATTAAATATGTTGGGCTGTACCTTTAATATTTTGGCTGGGTACAATGCGCTCCTGAGCGAGAATAGAGGACTTCACCACTTCACCAGCAGGGGCCGGCGGACTGGTCACCACAGGGGCTGGAAAACACGCATGGAAACAACATTCTTCAGAGAATAAATAAAGACAGATATAATAGCACATCCAGACCAAGATAGCCTGGCAGACACACTGGCTTTTTGTCTTGAACCGGTTGGAGGCTCTCTCTCTCTCTCTCTCTCACACACACACACACACACACACACACACACACACACACACACAAAAACAAACATAGTTACACAGACAAACAATGTCTTAACAGGGGTCTTACTTCAAGGTCTACACACATCCGACGAGAATGACCAGATTTGCCCAGACACCTAGTCACACGTACAGAGTCACACATACAGTCTCAATCTCTCTCACTCTTTCTCGGCTGTCGTACCAAACTTCTTCACAGGCTTGTCCTTGTTGATGGGGATGGGTGGCGCTTTCCTCCGTGAAGTACTGTCTTTACCTGTTTGGACCTGGAGGTGAAGCAGAGACTTTACTCACTGGCTCAGCATTTACACAACCTTTACCGCAGACTGAATGAGGCAGCAAGGCTATAGAATAGACTTCAAGGTGCAGACTGTGTACAGACTGCTTGTTCTTTTCAAATCATACGAGACAGTTATTGCAGGGCAACCCCATGCATACGGTATGTTCTTCAAACTACTTTTATATTGCAATTGTACCTGGGGAGTCGGGTCAGATTTAGGCTGTGCGGGCCGGGTCTGGACAGGGTTGGGCTTATCCTCAGAGCTGGGTGCTGGGGCAGACTGCTGGGGCTGGAGAGTGGCAGGAGGGTAGGGGCTGGGCGGTATGGAGACCAGAGACGCAGCATAGGGACTGGGAGGGAGGTTAGCGTAGGGGCTAGGGGGGATATTAGCGTAGGGGCTGGGGGGTATGGGCGAGTAGAGGCTAGGGTAGGCGTAGGGGCTGGGGGGGTGGGAGAGCATGGGGCTCATAGGTGGGCTGGTGAGGGGGGAGGTGGGCGGGCTGGTCACCGGGCTGGTAACGATGGCCATAGCCTGCATGGTCATCTGCTGGGCCTGGTGGATAGAACGAAGCGAAGATACTTCATACTGACAGTGTGGAGGGAGAAAACATACTAGTAACATATTGTGTGTGAGTAGTGAGGAGGAGGAGGAGGAGGTCCTACCATGATGACGGCCTGTTGGTTCACAATGGCCTGCTGCTGCTGTGCCATGATCTGCTGAGGGTCTGGAGACGCGGGGAGGGAGAACGGAGGGAGAGAGGAACGGATTAGAGACGGACAGAGAGAGAGACGGAGGTGGTGGGGGTAGGGGGGAGAAGTTCAGCTGAGTCCACTGTGAGCAACAGGGGTCTCGCTGGTCTTTGTTTCCATGACGATACACACCTGGTGTCACAGGGGCGACTGAGGCGACGGGCGGTGACATCATCCTGCCCGGTATCATAGGCAAGACTCTCACCGCTGGAGATCACATAACCATCAAAAACATCACATAACCATCCACTTATTTAATAATTCTTTGTTTGAGTGGTTACATGCTTTAGAATGCTGAGTGTGCGTGTGAGTGAGTGAGTGTGTGTGCTTGTGCGTGTGTAAGGCCTCTGTTGCAGACGGACCTCCGGGGTGAGGTGGGGAGGTGTAGGGGCTGCTCGGGTATCCAGGCTCCCCTCTCCCCCCTCCAACGCCTCCAGCCCCCTGCATCCTTGAGGACAGACCATACTCATGGTCCATATCCTGTGGGGCAGAATCAACTCTGTAAATCTCTATCAAAAGTGTACAATCTCTCTTTCTCTGTGACAGGGGACGGGGGGACAGAGAGAGAGAGAGAATTTTAAGTGTGCATAATGGATGTTCAATCAATGCAGTGTTTGATTTTCTTTTGTGGAATCCCCTCTCGAGTGTCAAGACCCTTCCATCAGAAATCAGTCGCTGTTCCATATCCACTGTGTGTGTGTGTGTGTCTGTGTGTGGGTGTGTGTGTGTGTGTGTGTGTGTATGCGTGAGTGTGTGACGGTGTATGTGTGCGCAATGTAGGCCACCGTGTCTCATTAAAAAAATAAGCCTTTCATTTACTCAGTATCAGTTCCTGGTAAGTGGATCCCCGCGTTGCCGGGGTGGGAAATCACCGTGGCGATCTGGTCACTGTGACAGTTACGGTAACTGGGTAACGTAATAGGTTGCCGGGTGGGAGAGGGCTGTAGAACACATCTGATACATGCTAATTCCTGTCAGCCACATCCGATAGTGGAGCAAACACTTAATACTACACCAGGGCCTTGTCTCAGCACGGACACAGAGTTAGAAGGACCACAACTGAAAACGCCATCAGATAAAAAAAATTGAAATAGAAATGATACCAACTTACTTTATGGTCAAATTGTTTGTTAGTGTGTTAGTGTGTGTGTGTGTGTGTGTGTGTGTGTGTGTGTGTGTATGTGTGGTAGGAGTGTGTTTGTGTGCATGTCAGTGTGTGCGTGCATCAGTGTAAGGTGACTCACTCCACTTCCATCAGAGAGTACTGGGTCAAACAAGCTGTCAAGGTAATGGTCCATCCCTCTGTGATGCTCCAAGTCTACACCCACATAAACACCCACACACCCACCCACACACCCACACACACACAATGACAAGACAAATTACGTAAAAAAAAAACTTGCAAAGCAAAGACAGATTTTGTTTCTTGTTCCGTATCTTGACAGATTTCCACTGGTTCTTGTACCTTGGTTGTATGTTCCATGTGCCCCGGGCATGTCTGATGATCTGCCCAGGGCTTCAGGGGTGTCAAACCCACTCCCCAAAAGGCTTCTGAAACACACAGGAGAACAGACCAACGTCATTCACATAACTTCACCCCATTCCAGACAAGGAACTAGTACATTTCCTCTCTATCTTACATGCTGGTGTTAGGCCGGACCCTGGCTGGTTCCTGGGCAGAGATGATGAAGTAACTGCTGTGTTTGGGGAAGTTGCTGGGGAGCTCCAGGTCGGACATCAGGTCCAGGATGTAGTCAGAGCCCTCCAGCTCCACCCACTGAGCCGCCTCCTTCAACAGCACCGACCAACCTCCACGGCCCTCGGGCACACCCCTACACACACACACACCACACACTCAGTAACAGACTGACATACCATACCAATTCAAAACCTACCATTTATTGCGGGGGTTCATAAGTGTGTGTGTGTGTGTGTGTGTGTGTGTGTGTGTGTGTGTGTGTGTGTGTGTGTTTTCCTGTCACCTGTGCTGCAGGATATCTTTGGCCAGGTCCTCTCCTGTTGTCCAGGAGTGTAGCGGACAAAGGAAAGACACGCCTGAAGATAAAAACACACACAACACACACACACCGCTATGACATAGCATGAAAACAAATCATAGGTGACCAAACACCCTTTGGATGGGCTCACGTAAATAGAAGGGAAGCAAAATTTGAGCAAGCACCAACACAACTCCTACACTGAACTCCTGTGCATACTGAAACACACACACACACACACATGCAGAAGACTGGCAAGCCAGCGGGAGTATCAAATGTTGGCTAATCCTCAGTGGAGTTGCCAAGAGGCCAGGGGACAGATTAGCTGGATGAAAGGAGGAAATGCGAGAGAGAGAGAGAGAGAGAGAGAGAGAGAGAGAGAGAGAGAGAGAGAGAGAGAGAGAGAGAGAGAGAGAGAGAGAGAAAGAGAAAGAAGGCTACAGACAGACGAGCCTGTTCAGTGGTGATGCACACCTCCAAACGGTTCAGGACAAAAACCTAAATGTGAGCTCAGGTCACACAGGTGTGGGTCAAACCCTAAAAAGAGTGTGTGTGTGTGTGTGTGTGTGTGTGTGTGTGTGTGTCTGTGCCTCTCCCACCGTCAAAGCAGTGTATGTGCAGGACGGTGTGGGCTCTCTTGCGGATGGCGGTCCACTCTAGCAGACATGGGGGGTAAGTACGGGCGTACTCTGGGCCCACACACACACGCTGGAGGGCCTGGAGCAGACGATGCTGACACACACAGTCATAGCCCCCTGGCCCATAGTCTGACACGAACCTGAGACACACGCAAACACGCACGTATTTACGGGCCTTTACAGACCAAAAAAGTATTAACAAAGAAAACGCTGCTGATAAATTACCTTTCTATAAAATATGTTTAAACATATGTAGCACATGTGTTGTCTTCCTAATATTTGTGTATTTCCAAATACACTGTGTGTGTGTGTGTGTGTGTATATGTGTGTGTGTGTCTTACTTGAGCAGGTACTTTGACAGCCTCTGGGAGGGCAGAAAAGCTGACAGACAAGAAGACATGAGGAGCCAACCGCGCTCGGAGTTCAAAACGTTGGGGTTACGCCACACCTGGTGGAGGTCGTAAAAAAGAAAGGATCACGTGATCAGATGTTAGTTAGCATTTTGTTTCCTTCATCTTATTTGACGGGCCAGATTGATTGACAGACCTGATTGGCTACTTGCAGCAGGATTTCGTCTCGGAGGCGGGGATGGGCCAGACCTCTCTGGATGATGTAGTTCCCAAACAGGTTCTCCTGAGCCCCATTCAGCTCGGGGTCCCCCATGAACCTCAGGATCTACGGAACACACAGGACAATCCAACGCACGCTGTATTTCTCTGGGCCAGTACGGAGAAAATAGTGTTTTTTCGTCACATTTTCTCGATTTCTGATGTTGACTTGGTCAGATTTTCAACCAAAATCTTACGCTACAATAAAAACGGGATCGTCAAGTGAACAAATGCACCCGTAAACAATATAATATTAGTAAAACGTTAGGGAACCAGATTTTCAACCGCATGCTTGTCTGGGTGTGTCACTTTGTGTACCAGTATGAAGACATCCAGGGCTCCTTGTTTCAGCTCCTCGCCCATTCTGATAAGAGACTCCTCTATCGGAGCGGTCAGCAACCCAAACAAGGGCTCCTGTGAATGCGTGAGCGCACACACACACACACACACACACACACACACACACACACACACACACACACACACACACACACGCACACACAGGCAAAATAAACTGTCATAAATACCTACAATCACATAGACAGATATTCTACAGATGTAGGATGAGGAAATGCGCTCCCACTCTGAATATGGCTCGTATAAAGTGTGTGATGAGGTAGTTGTTGATGTCCAGCGGCAGAGTCAGCTGGGGGTCAACCTGGACTTTAGGAGCCTGGACCAGTGCCAAGCAGTCTGAGTGGAGCTCTGTACCACCTGCACAGACACACATGCACACCCACACCCACAAACCCACAATCACACGCACAAATAGGATTAAATAGGACATAAATCAGCAAACATTTCAGTAGGGATTGGTTTTGGTGCTTTGGAGTCTTTAACTATCGTTGTATGTGTGTGTGCTCCTGGATTTGTGTGTGTGTGTACCTGAAGCCGCCTGCAGCAAGGCAGCCAACTCTGCAGGGATAGGCAATGTCGTCACATCTACCACCTCTCTGTTGACGCGGTCCTAGGGCGAGGGACAAGGTCATGCTTGGAATCCTCCCCCTACCCCTAAACAATCCTTCCCCTCCCCTCCCTTTCTCCTTCCTCTCCTCTCTTACCTCCTCTGCCTTCCTTGCAGGCTCTAGCACTGTCTGAAAGAAAATAAATAGTAGCAGATAGATCAAATAAATAGTAGCAGATAGATCAAATAAATAGTAGCAGATAGATCAAATAAATAGTAGCTGATATATCAAATGTTGTGTCGTACATCTGCCACCATGACCGTTGCTGAGCATGTATGCGTCAGGGACATACCCTCATGTATCGTTGGCGGTTGACTATTAACTTCACAGCTGAGCGGAACCTGATCAGGTGCTTCCTTCTTTGCGCATACCCTTTCCTGTCCAGACAGGAAACAGCCGGTTATGTTTTCAAATAAGACCAGGACTATTTTATAGGTGGCTAAATATCTGACAGGACAAAACCATACCAACACCTATCAACCATAGCGCTCTAATCGACCAAACTGTTCCCAATTGCATTACCAGTGGCAATCAAAAGCGTGAGCAAACAGAAGCTGAGCTGTGGTCCAGAAACAGGGAGGAAAGGTCACGTGACTGCGTATACCTGGCCAGGTATCCCCTACAGCGGGCCTCAAAATGGACTATGTGGGATCGGAACTTGAGGAAGCGCCTGCGGGCAAAGACCATGCGGGTGTATCTCTGCAGCGCCATGGCGGCGATGTGCAGCACGCGGTCGCGTTTACTCTCCAGCAGCTGGTACAACTCCTCCTTCAGGAAGATCTGACAGGCGCCACACAAACAAAACACCTCCATGAGGGAGCAGTCCTTCTAGCTGGCGTCCACACATAAAGTAAATATTACTCTTGCTTCGGATGGTCCATGTAGGTGCCAGTGTGTCTGTGTCTTAGTGTGTGTGTGTGTGTGTGTGCGTGTGCATGTGTGTGTGTGTGTGTGTCTGTGTCTTAGTGTGTGTGTGTGTGTGTGTGTGTGTGTGTGTATGTGTGTGTGTGTGTTTATGTACATGGTCCAGCCTTCACCTTGCTGACCCCTATCTGGTAGGTCCCATTCTTGACAGGGCAGAGCTTGTGGAGCATGTGGACGCAGTTCTCCCCGTCGGCTGGAGGTGGGTCCATCAGACACAACAGGGCCTTGTACCTGTAGTCCCAAAGAACAAAATGTCTGTATGGTATCATGTGCCGTTAAGGTTGCGGGGGGGGGGGGGGTCCTCCACTTAGATCTCCCGTTATATAGACCGTGCTTACCGGAACAGGAAGCTGCGGAAGGGCATCCTGATTGGATAGCCCTCCTTCCTTATACGGATGGTCTCCAGGATGCCAGAGTAGCGCAGCTGAGCACTGATCAGCTCCATGTCAAACACCCCCGGCTCCTACACACACACACACACACACACGCGCACACGCACACGCACACGCACACACATTTAAACTCACACATAAATGGAATAAGTGGAAATCCCTGCTGTAATGCAATTTATGAGAACAGGTGGACACTGCTTAGAGAGTTAGGAGAGGTTACCTTGAGGTGGTTAGGTTTCATACATCGGACAAAGTACGGGTGACACCTGCAACACACACACACACTCACGCACATAAACACAACCATAACACCGCTAACTCTATTTAATGTATCTTCGGGTCAAACTGATCCTGGTTCCTCTGAAAACACCCGGAGCATGCGAGTTCTCCTGTACCTCTCGATTTTCTCAAGTAGCTCCTGCAGGCTGTTCTGAAACTTGCCGCTGACTGTGTTGGCGTGGTAACGACGGGCTGTGCTACTGCGGCGTGCCGTGAAGGCGCTCTCCGAATGCTTCAAGAACAGGTTGGACACCATCTACACACAGAGAGAGAGACAGCACGGAACAACATGGAAGAGTTGAGCAACGCTTTGACAGCATCTTTTGATTGACTGAAAGTGCGTGTCCGCGGTTAAGTCTCTGACCCTGTTCTTGCTCTGTATGAAAAGTTCCAGGACGTCCTGGCGGACAGCATCAAAGTTCTTGTCCAGGAACTTTTGCACCTGAAGCACAGAACACCAGCTCAAAGTCGGTCAACATAATTTAAACATTAATATGAACATTAATATAATATGCAACGTTAAAATGTATGTGGGTGTGTGTGTGTGAGAGAGAGAGAGAGCGACAGTTGGTGAAGCACCTGATAAGAAACCTTCCCAGCGTAGTGCTTAATAGTAAACTCTGGGAGAGGCATCTTTGGCCGGGCGTACAACGGGTTGTTACCATGGTGATAGTGGCACTTCTGGAGGAAGGTGTGGTCTGTCGCCTGGGAAAAAAGAAACACCAGCCATGATTCCAAAGCCCTCCCCATCCAATCAACCCCCTAGCCCCAGAGACCCCCAGAAGACAGCCGGGCAGAGGCAGGTGGCGGTGGGGTAGTACCTGAGGAAAGCCACTCTGGTCGTCCAGGATGCGCAGGATGCCGTGAGGCTTAGCGGAGATGAGGTCGAGGCAGGCCTGGTTGAGAGTGAAGGACTGATGGTGCCACTCGATCTGCTCCCGCATGTACTCCTCCTATCAACGCACACACACACACAGGCACGCAGACACACACACAGACACGCACACACACACAGACACGCACACAGACACGCACAGACATGCAGACACACAGACATGCAGACACACAGACATGCAGACACACAGACATGCAGACACACACACACACACACACACACACACACAGAGCATTTGAGACATACTACAGCCAACTCACTTAGTGGGTAAACAAGTTACACGACAGCTGTTGCTTTGCTAAGGTTTTTTGTCCATTTTAGTTTTTGCAGATTGCCTATCTTGCGCCAGGTGGCCGCTCCGGCCCATGTGAGTGAGGTGCTTTAAGCCTGGTGCTCTGTTGCACTGACCTGCTCCTCCTGGAAGACCACCTTGTTGAAGTAGAACTGCAGGGTCTCGTTGGCGTAGTTGATACACAGCTGCTCAAAACTGTTGACTTGTAACTCCTGGAGGGTGAGGCACAAAACAGTGGGCGAAAAATAGAAAAAGAGGAAGGGAGAGGGAAAAACGGGTATCGTGGAGCAAGACAGCATAGAAAATAATATCTTTCAGTACTAGTTTCAATTTGAGCAACACTAACTTATATTAAGGTAATGCTTTGATTTTAGGGGATGGTATATTTATATTTGTATATATATATATGTGTATGTGAGTTTGTGTGTGTGTGTGTGTGTGTGTGTGTGTGTGTGTGTGTGTGACCTCAAAGCCATAGATGTCCAGTATGGAGATGGAGAGGGCCTCGTTGCGGGGGTAAACCCGCCCGTTAATCCTCTCCGTCAGCCAATTGAACAGCAGCGAGTACAGGACCTTGGCAACAGCATCTCTATGGAAACGCACAACACAGTTTCTATGGGAACGGAGGACGGGGTTGCCGTGGAAACAGGGGACACCTTCCTTTCCGACCTTTCCTCCGTAATGTGATTTGTTAGGCATTAATGTGCTCGTTCATTTCCCTCCCCGACCTAATCGCTCACTGTCTGACCTGGCATCAACCGCGCTCTCCACAGTCAGCGCTGTGTAGATCTTCTCTCTTGAAGTGTCCTGGGGGTGCAAACACATCAATAACACACACCGTCTCTTCAAGTGTGTGTGAACGAGTGTGTGTTTGTCTTTATGTTTCTGTGCGTGGGTGTGTGTCTGTTATCGAGTGTATGTGTGTGTGTGTGTGTCTGTGTTTGGTACGTACTGTCAGTTTGAAAGTGACAGCTTTCTGCAGGCCATCAGGAGAGATTTGAAGGAGTTCCGCCACCACCCTGATCTCCTGGGCACTCACTACTGACGCCACCTCCTGGCCTTCAGCCTGCGCACACACACACACACACACACACACACACACACACACACACACACACACACACACACACACACACACACACACACACACACACACACACACACACACACACACACACGCACACACCTTCATCATCAAGTCCATTATCTATTACTAGAATTAGAACAAATTGTTATACAAGTCTAAAATCCAGCACAAGAAATTAAGAGCAATCAAGGCTGTGCAGAAGTTCTTCACAAAATGCTTCAGGTTTGTTTATTCTTTAGGAAGGTCAGCAAAGGTTATGACACAGCCCACGCATACCATAAAAAAGCCTGTCTAACAAAGATGTCCACTTGCCCAATTAATTAAATTCTCTTATGTGTTAAATATGTACAAAGTTTTGTGATGATTGTCTTTCCCTTTACCCAAGAATCACGTTAAACTGAGAACTTTTAAATTTCCCCTCTTACCATAATTTGGAAGTGTAGGGTCCAAAGGGAAGTAACAATAGCTCCTGAGTTGTGTGGTGTGTGTGTGTGCGTTTGTGTGTGTGTGTGTGTGTGTGTGTGTGTGTGTTTGTGAGCATGTCGGTTTAATTTGTGCGTGTATGTGTGTGTGAGTGTGTGTGTGTGTGTGTGTGTGTGTTACCTGGTGTGGTTGGAAGTAGACATTCCCCAGGTGAAGGATGGAGGAAAGGAGTTTATAAATACAGCTCTGCTCCTCTGGTGTGAAGCACAATATCTCCATGGCACTCTGCACCCGCCTAAAATCCTCCCCATCATCCTTCCCCCCGATAACACAGTCACCTCCCTGTACACACACACACACACACACACACACACACACACACACACACACACACACACACACACACACACACACAATACAGAGAGAGAATACAACACACACATTACAGAGAGAGAAAACCAGAAAACATATTTTGACTATTCCATTCTACTTATAATACAAATTGTTGTGCTATGGTAAATGTGGCAGTAAAGACAAACAGTGGGGATGGGTGTGTAGGACAGACCTGGTTCAGGTAGTAGTAGGTCTCAGCCTCCTGCAGGTACAGAGAGCGCTTGTCATGGGGAGCAAGACCTGCCAGCATCTCATAAAAGATATGGTAGTTCCTCTCATATTTGGCCTGCTCCCAACAAAACACACGCACAAACACATAACCCCAAATCCAAAGAGTCAATTATAAACATCATGTCTGTTTACAGTTTTGTATGCATGACCTTGAGAGAAGCACATCACATTAAGACCAATAGGCGGTTGGATAGATCGATTAGCGGACGACAGAAAGACTGCAGGCTGGACAAATGAGAGTTGACAAGACGGACAGCAGCATGTCTAACAAGCTGCCTCCCTGTCGCCTCCTAAGATCTCCCCTTTCTCAGGGTGATTCAGGTGTAACGAAACGCCCCATGCCAAACTGTGTGTGTGTGTGTGTGTGTGTGTGTGCGTGCGCGCACACCCGTGTGTCTGTATGTGTGGTTTACCTGAAAGACGATGCGGGACTTCTCCAGCAGATACTGAGACGTTATGGCACCACTGATCACACCCCTGTGAGACACACACACACACACACACACACACACACACACACACACACACACACACAGTGTTTGTCAGACTTAAGTATCAGGGAGGTCATACATGTGTAATGTCAAAGAGTATCTCTGCCTCTTCTATGTCAAGAGATCAACTTTTCTATGTACTGGGTTTCACAGGAAGTGTAAACATTATTTAACCTAAAGCATAACAACTGTGCTTTTGAGGTTTCGTTTTGTAAAAGCTGAGAACTCTGTACAAAATGGGTTTGCTTCAAGTAGCATTACTCAGAGCCATCCTGACGGCCCCCTCATCCGTTACAATCGATCTGTTCCGTTATAAGTGGGCCTGTTGCCATAGAAACACATCCAAATGATTGACAGGAGTTTGGCAAAAAAACGTACGTTGATATTAAACTACTGCTTCACATTCTATGTACATACCTACATGACTTTACCACAGCCTCATCACAATCTGAACTCAGTCACTAGTCATTATTTCTGCTAGTAAATATACACATTGTAATGGATGCACAGATGTCCATAGACATTACAGCCTATCTGTTACTGTTAATGTTAATGTTTACAGAAACGATAAAGTTTGACTGTGACATACTCCTCCAGGAAGATCTGAGTGAATTTGCCGAAGCGGGAGGAGTTGTCGTTGCGCACCGTTTTGGCATTCCCAAAGGATTCCAACAAGGGTGTGGCCTCCAGGATCTGACCATTTACCAGAGAGAGAAGGGTTACCATGGCAACTGCCAACAGGCATGAGAGTTACTGTAGAAACTACAAAGACGCAAAAACAGGGAAAGATTTGACACTTTACCTCGATCTGCAGGAGCGTGGGTAGAAACCGGGAGATGGGAGTGGGACAGTGACAGAGAGAACAAAGAGGATTATAGTCTATTTCATGTTCATAAATTAGAGTGAATGAACAACAGAGAAAGAGAAAGAGAGAGAGCGAGAGAGAGAGAGAGAGAGAGAGAATTGGAAAGTGAGAGAATGAGAGCGAGAGAGAGAGAGAGAGAGAGAGAGAGAGAGAGAGAGAGAGAGAGAGAGAGTACCTGCTGTGTGATGTTGCGTTTGTGGTGTATGGCTGTCAGGTAGCGTAGGACCAGTTTAGTAGCTTCAGTCTTCCCTGACCCACTCTCTCCACTAGAAACAAAAATAAAACCACAAAGTTCACAGTATGAACACTGGCCGGATTTAATTAAAAGAAAACATGATTTAATATTCAATATATCAACACCAAAGTAGAGCCAGGTACTGTGTACACTTACATCTTGCTTCTTTCTGTGAGTATGTGGGCCTTACCTGATAACAATACACTGGTTCTGTTTGGCATCCATCATAGTAGTATAGGAGAGGTTAGCAATGGCAAAAATATGACTGAAAGATAAAACATGGAAACATGTGAACACACACACACACACACACACACACACACACACACCTAAACAGTGTTCTCATCACCGTAATGCCAACTCAATTCCTTTAAAAATCTAAGTCTTTAAACATGTATGTGTTTGGGTGTGTGTGTGTGTGTGTGTTTGTGTTCTCTAGTTACAGTGGATGTAATGTGTCAGTTCCACCAATAACCAAACTCTCCCCTGGCAACAAGCCAGTCAACAGGAACTTCTTACCGTCACCTGAGAATACGGATATTCACACACACACAAACACACACACACACACACACACACACACACACACACACACACACACACACACACACACACACACACACACACACACACACACACACACACACACACAGTCCCTCTCTCTGAATGTCCTGTCTTACGGGGGGTTGTCTCCCAGCCCGTGGCCCTCATACTGCAGCACCACGTCCGTGCCGTAGATGTTGAACATCTTGTAAGGGTTCACAGACACCAAGATACTGCCGATGTAGCTCTGGGAACAGAATGAGCAGATCAGGCTGGTTTGACGGCAGGATACAATCTGATACAACATTGAGAAACAAACTCAACGAGTGTGTATAATGGTCTGAGTTTAGTTGGCTGGGTAGGCTGTGTCCAGCCAGGGACATTTACATGGTGACAAATTATGTTCGTGTTAATACTGCAGCAAACAAACGTGTGTGTGTGTTACATAATGTAGTAGATATGCATTCAATTATGCGTACATATATGAGCTGTTGATCGTAGCGTTTTTTCAGGTTCATGAGGACTGTGGTCTCGTTCAGGTCACTGCAATAAACAAACACACACACGCACACGCACGCACACGCACACGCACACACAAACACATCCACGCAAACATACATATGCACAACTACATATACAGTGGGACCAAAAAGTATTTGGTCAGCCACTGATTGTGCAAGTTCTCCTACTTAGAAAGATGAGAGAGGTCTGTAATTTTTATCATAGGTACACTTCAACTATGAGAGACAAAAATGAGAAAAAAAATCCAGGAAATCACATTGTAGGATTTTTAAAGAATTTATTTGTAAATGATGGTGGAAAATAAGTATTTGGTCAATAACAAAAGTTCAACTCAATACTTTGTAACATAACCTTTGTTGGCAATGACAGAGGTCAAACGTTTCCTGTAAGTCTTCACCAGGTTTGCACACACTGTAGCTGGTATTTGGGCCCATTCCTCCATGCAGATCTCCTCTAGAGCAGTGATGTTTTGGGGCTGTCGCTGGGCAACACGGACTTTCAACTCCCTCCACAAATTTTCTATGGGGTTGAGGTCTGGAGACTGGCTAGGCCACTCCAGGACCTTGAAATGCTTTTTACGGAGCCACTCCTTCGTTGCCCGAGCGGTGTGTTTGGGATCATTGTCATGCTGGAAGACCCAGCCACGTTCCAGCTTCAATGCTCTCACTGATGGAAGGAGGTTTTGGCTTAAAATCTCACGATACATGGCCCCGTTCATTCTTCCCTTAACACGGATAAGTCGTCCTGTCCCCTTTGCAGTAAAACAGCCCCAAAGCATGATGTTTCCACCCCCATGCTTCACAGTAGGTATGGTGTTCTTGGGATGCAACTCAGCATTCTTCTTCCTCCAAACACGACGAGTTGAGTTTTTACCAAAAAGTTCTATTTTGGTTTCATCTGACCACATGATATTCTCCCAATCCTCTTCTGGATCATCCATATGCTCTCTGGCAAACTTCAGACGGGCCTGGACATGTACTGGCTTAAGCAGGGGGACACGCCTGGCACTGCAGGATTTGAGTCCCTCTCGGCGTAGTGTGTTACTGATGGTAGCCTTTGTTACTTTGGTCCCAGCTCTCTGCAGGTCGTTCATCAGGTCCCTCCGTGTAGTTCTGGGATTTTTGCTCACCGTTCTCATGATCATTTTGACCCCACGGGATGAGATCTTGCGTGGGGCCCCAGATCGAGGGAGATTATCAATGGTCTTGTATGCCTTCCATTTTCTTACAATTGCTCCCACAGTTGATCTATTCACACCAACCTGCTTGCCTATTGCAGATTCACTCTTCCCAGCCTGGTGCAGGTCTACAATTTTCTTCCTGGTGTCCTTCGACAGCTCTTTGGTCTTGGCCATGGTTGAGTTTGGAGTCTGACTGTTTGAGGCTGTGGACAGGTGTCTTTTATACAGATGACGAGGTCAAACAGGTTCCATTAATACAGGTAACGAGTAGAGGACAGAAGAGCTTCTTAAAGAAGAAGTTACAGGTCTGTGAGAGCCAGAAATCTTGCTTGTTTGTGGGTGACCAAATACTTATTTTCCACCATAATTTGCAAATAAATTCAAAAAAAATCCTACAATGTGATTTCCTGGATTTTTTTTCAGATTTTTGTCTCTCATAGTTGAAGTGTACCTATGATGAAAATTACAGACCTCTCTCATCTTTCTAAGTAGGAGAACTTGCACAATCAGTGGCTGACTAAATACTTTTTGGCCCCACTGTACATATGCCCAGCGCCACAGTGACAAACTGCTCGCTGCACAAAGAGAGTTACGGTATCAATCCCCATGGGGAATTTCAGCTGTCACATTGCAGTGTCATAAAAAAAGAACACACAACACACCAACAGGATATCCACACTCCCCTGAGACACAGGAGATAAGCAAAGCGGATGTGCCTCGCTGTCTGGATACTACAAAACTTCTTTCATTACTACTGAGGACGACTGAAAAAGATGCTGCTACGTTTGCGGGAGTGTGTGGTGTACTCAAACGGGGTTTAGAAACAATCGTGCTGCACAACATTCAACACCAACAGGGAAAGGACCACAGACCAAACACTGGCACCAGAATGTTTAGAGAAAGAAAATTGTAAATTGTATATATTTTGTATTACATGTTTGTGTAGTAGGTTTACTTACTCCAACTGGGTCATATCTTCCATTCCCTCAGCCCAGCGTTTTGTCCGATGCACCACTGTGGACATGCTCAGTACGGTGTAGATCTGGAAACACATCGACAGTTTGAATAGGCTAGGGGCATTCTACTGTATTAGAGGGCTAACACACGGTTAGGCCTTGTGAGGAGTGAAGGGCCGTGCATGTGTGTGTGTGTGTGTGTGTGTGTGTGTGTGTGTGTGTGTGTTTATGTGTGTGTGAGCTACCTTATCATACCAGCTCCCTCCAGGCTCTCTGGCTCTCTCTGGAGCCCACGCATCCAGTGGCAGTCCCTCCAACCCCAGGGGTGGGGGCGGCGTATAACCCTCCACGCCTCCCATCGCCCACTTGGACAGGTTCTGGACGGTCCCGTGCGGAAGCACCCTCTCCGCCGCCCAGACGTCCTCCTCGCCCTGCCCGCCGGCTCGGGCGTTCTTGGCCCAGTGTCCCGAGCGCGGCCCATAAGGCTGGACCACCGCGTAGCGCCCGTCCTCGCCGTGCAGTGCCACGGGCACCCTGTAGGAGGCGTAACGGAGCTGCTGGTTCTGGAGGGCGTCGCCCAGGGCCGGCCTGCCCCCGTTGGCCATGCTGCGGGTCAGAACCGAGCCGTCCGGGAGCCTGAGGTTGGCGCCGCGAAGGTGCTGGTTCCGTAGGGCGGACGAGAGGTTGGGCCCGCGGGGCTGAGGGCTGGCCGACAGCATGGAGCCATCGGGGAGCCGGTAGCGGGCGGAAGAGCGCATGTCCTGGTTCTTCATGAGAGCTGCAGACAGATTGGGGCCGGTGGGTTGCTGACCCGGTTGAACCAGGGTTCCGTCAGCAAGCCGGTAGGACGCATTCCGAAGGCTGTTGTTCTGAAGGGCCTGGAGGAGATATTTCATTGGAATGTGCAGGGTACGGACGAATGAATTTAATCAATGAAGCAATTTTTTCTTGATCATTCAGGGTTTCAACTGTGTATAACATTGTAACCTTTAGGAAAACTGAGAACGAATATGGTTTATTAAGCCTGTAATGTTTACATATACGATCATAGCCTATAATCAATATCTCCCACTGTAAGGAGTAAATCATTGCCATTGGTAAATCAAGCCCGTAATTTCTTGTGTGGGAGGACAGATACGGACCGCAGACAGGTTTGGGGTGAGGGGTTTGCGTGGGTCGATGATGATGGTTCCGTCCGGCAGGGTGAAGGAGGCGCCCTTCAGGTAGGGGTTCTGGAGCGCAGCGGACAGGTTAGGGGATTTGGGTTTCCTGGGGTCCACAACTATGGTTCCATCTGGGAGGGTGTACGATGCACTTCTCAGCGCACTGTTGTTCAAAGCCTGAAATCCCAATAGCAAGTCACAATATCTGTTCTACAAAGTAACTATAGTTTAGTTCATTCACAGAGAAAGACTACTATCACCCCCAAAAAAGAAAAATGCTAAGAAAGTGAGTGAATACAATATCAACATCATATTGAACAACAAAATATAGCAGCCCAGTTCAGTTCAGTTCATTCATAAAGAAAGATATCATTTAAAGCTGATAAAAAATAAAATCTGTATGTCCGTGACCTTGGCGAGGTTTGGTGATATGGGCTTGTTTGGGTCAGTCACGGTTCCATCAGGGAGGGTGTAGGAGGCTTTTCTCAGGGCAGAGTTCTGGAGGGCGTTGGACAGGTTTGGCGAGGCAGGCTTGTTTGGGTTGATGATAATGGTCCCATCCGCTAGGGTGTAAGAGGCCCCCTTTAGGTAGGGGTTCTGAAGCGCTGCCCTCAGGCTTGGGGAGGCAGACTTCTGCTGGTGGGGGTCGATCACGATGGAGCCATCCGGGAGGGTGTAGGACGCCCCGCGGAGAGCCGGGTTATTCAGGGCCTTGGACAGGTTGGGGGAGATAGACTGCTGCATGGGTGAGAGAGGAAAGGATAGAAGGAGTTTAGGAAGAGGCCGGGGGGAGAGGGGGGCAGAAAGAGAGCTGTAAGGGCCGTAGGTTAACGCGAGAGGTCAGAGGTCAGGGTACCTGCTGTCTGGGGTCGTTGACGATGGCACCGTCAGGGAGAGTGTAGGACGCGTTCCTCACGTTCTGGTTCAGCATGGCGCGGGAGAGATTAGGAGAGCTGGGCTTCTGGGGCTGCCGCGGGTCCTTCGAGACAGAGAGGAAGAAAAGGAAGGGAAAAGAAACTGATCGTGTTAAACTATACGTGAGATGGGGCAGAGCAAATACAGTGTATGTAAATCTGATATGAAAACACATTTCTTAAATAATAACTGTGAATAAAGAGAGATTATCTGGGCTTTTGTTTCTATATTACACAACAAGAGAAAAAAAGCCGTCGAATACATGGTGTATAAATGTTTGAGTAGCCTACTTGACTGTGAACGAAAACAAACCGTTAAATAATCGATGCTTCGGAAAGACAAGCATCAACACAGTTAAAACTCCCTCTCAGGGTGACAACAAAGTGTGCGCTGGGTTTGAATGTACCGTGATGACGGTCCCGTCGGGCAGGGTGTACATGGCCCCGCGGACCTGCTGGTTCTGCAAGGCCCGGCCCAGCATGGGGGAGGAGCGCGGGTCGACAACGGGCTGTCCGTAGGGAGACATCAGGGCCCCGTTCGGCAGCCGGTACGAGGCCTGCATCACCTGCCGGTTCTGCAGGGCGCCGCCCAGCTGCGGAGAGGAGGAGGGCGGGGGGCCGTAGGGGGAGTGAAGGCGCTGCAGCGGGGGCCGGTAGGACGCCTGCCGCAGGTTGGGGTTCTGGTGCAGCGCGTGGTGGAGCTGCGGCTGGCCCGGCGGGCCGTACGGGTTCCGCCGCTGGGCCAGCGGGCTCCTCATCGCCGACACGTCCCTCAGGTCCGTCTGGTGCTGGATGGCGTCGTGGAGCAGCGGGCCAGGTGGGGGCTCAAAGATGTAGTCGTAGGGAGTCACCACGGTGGGGCCGTAGGGCGAGCGCAGGGCCGGGGCCGGGTAGGAGGCCACCCCCCGCAGGGCCTGGCCGTGCTGCAGAGCCCCGGACAGCATGGGGGAGGAGGGCCCCTGCGGCTGGTGAGGGGACGGGGGCCTCTGCAGCGGAGAGACGTAGGAGGCTCCTCTCAGCGCCTGGTTCTGAAGGGCCCCCGACAGCATGGGGGAGGATGGGGGAAGCAGCTGGTCCTCGTAGGCATGCATCTCCTCCCCTGCACCGTCCCTCATGTGGAGCGGGGAGGAGGCGTAGGAGGCCCCTCTGAGCTGGGGGTTGTGGAGGGCTCCGGAGAGCCTGGGGGAGCGGGGAGGCTGGGGCTGGGGTTGGTACTGCGGGGGCAGGTCCTGATACTGCTGCTGCTGGGCCATGGGCGAGGAGTAGGAGGCCTGGCGAATGGCCTGGTTCTGCAGGGCGCCGGACAGCATGGGAGAGGAGGGCCGCATCAGCTGTTCCGACTGGTCGAAATACGGGTCGGCGTAAGGGTCCGGAGCGTACATATCGGGGGCGTAGGAAGGGGGGCGGGAGGGTCGCTGGAGGGTGACGGCGGAAGGCTGGCGGGAGAGACGCGGGGACAAGCGGGGGGAGGCAGGGTGGGGCATGTGTTTGACGGAGGGCTGCGGGGAGGGGGGCGCCATCCCTCTGACGGACTGCCTGGCCATGAGGGGGCGCCCTCGAGCCACGGGCCGGGAAGGCAGGCGGCCCGACTCCCGTCGCCTGACCAGCGGGGTGCGGTGGGCCATGTGGGGGGAGGAGTGGGGGGAGAGATGGAGGGAGGAATCCACCGTGAGGACGGAGGACCGGTTGCTCTGCATGGAGGAGCGGAACGGCGGCACGTTCTGAGTGGGTGGGGGCACCGGTCGCCCCCGGAGACCCATGGGAGAGGGCCGCACCGTTCCCATGGGCACGTTGCCCCGTCCCCTCATCCTGGGCCTGGCCAAAGGGGTGGGATCCCGCAGGACACGAGTGGAACGGCGAGAGAGCGTGGGGGAGGCGCCGGAGGGACGCTGCGGAGAAAAATTACGGTGGGACGGTGAGGGGGAGGGTCTCATAGCAACCTGAGGGGACGGAGGGGGAGAGGCGCGACGGGGGGAGAGGGAGGGGGAGGGAGCGCCACGGAGATTCCTGCCACTGACAGGGCTGCGGGCGGGCATGGGGGAGTGCGGGGGGTTGGCTCTCCTCATGGAGACCCGGGGCGACGTGGGAGGAGAGCGTCTCATCATGGAGGCACGTGGCGAAGGAGGGGGACTGCGTCGGATCATGGAGGTGCGGGGCAGAGGAGGGGGACTGTGTCTCATCATGGAGGCGCGTGGGGAGTGGGGAGGCGAAGGACCCCGAGTCATGGAAGGCGGCCTCTGGCGCTGCAGGAAATGAGGGGAAGCCATGGGGGAGGCCGGGGGAGAGAAGCGTCTGGAGACAACGGACGGGGGCCGCTGGGCGTTGTTGTTAAAGCCCCCGGCTCGAACGGAGGTCCTGGGGGAGGGGCTGCGTCTGACAGTGGGGAGGGGAGAGGCCACGGGGGAGGGCCGGCGCTGCATCTGGGGCGAAGCCATCATGACGGAGCGGCGGGAGGGAGAAGGGGAGGGTGGGAGGCGGCGCGAGGGGACAGGGGACATCTGTGCCTGCTTGATGATCATGGCCGTAGGAGTAGGGACCATAGGGAGGCCGTATCCCTGTGGCTGCTGTTGCATCAGCATCTGCTCTGTCATCATTTGTTGCTGAAAATACAAATGGGAAAGAGAGTGTCAATGGATTTCTAAACATTATGAATATTTAACAAAACATTATCCTAAAACGATGAATTATAGAAAACCTGAAAAAGCAACATATTATAGCAGGTGATTTATAATTATAGCCATAGATTGTACAGAAATAGAAAATACCTAGTATAAATTTAAACTGCATATTTTTTTCAAAACCTGATTCTGTAGTCATAAATAGACATAAATATAAAATGGACAATTAGGTCAAATTATTTAGATTTATACAACTAATAATAAATAGAGAATACACTGCACAGCTATTTAAACAATAACTTTTTAAAGGAGCTGGGGTTCACTTCAGCTGATATTAGCTTAGCATAGCTAAGCATCCATTTGTATGACAAGATTTTGACATTTGGATTGACTTCTTTTGTGAGAATCGTGGACTCAAAAAGTAGTAGAATTCGTTATGACTGTGTATTCCATAACAATTTGTAAATAAAACTAAATAAATAAGAAATACACATTGATACCTGAGGTGACATCATTTGCTGTGACGTCATATGCTGCTGTGGTGACATATGGTGCTGTGGTGGCACCAATTGTTGCTGTGGTAACATCATATGAGGTGCCATCATTTGGTGCTGAGCCGACATTTGCGGTGCCATCATCATTTGCTCTTGTGAATTCATCATCTGTTGTTGGGGAGGCATCATTTGTGGGGACATTCTCATTTGTCCTTGTGGAGGCAACACATGTGGTTGTGGTGACATCATCATTTGTCCTTGCGGAGACATCATCATTTGTCCATGCGGCAACATCATTTGTGCTTGAGAGGCCATCATCATTTGCTCTTGCGGAGACATCATCTGTGCTTGAGAGGCCATCATCATTTGCTCTTGTGGTGACATCCTCATCATCTGCTCTTGCGGTGACATCATCGTCATCTGGTCTTGCGGTGACATCATCGTCATCTGTTCCTCCTGTGACATCATCATTTGCTGTTGCGGAAAAAAAATGCTAGGGTGTTGGGGTGGTACTAAGTTATCTTCGTACTGGGTTCCATTCATGTCCTCAAACTCAGGAAAGGGAGGCACTATTGGCGGAGGGGGCATGGGCACATCTAGCCTCTCCTTCCCAAACAGACGCACCTGTGGCCTAGGCACTCTAAAGGTCATCTCTCTACTCTGAGTATCACCAGCATCCTGTCCATACGGGTCTGCATAGTGGTCCCCATACAGATCCTGAACCTGCTCTGTCCCCTCCCCTCCATAGCCATAGGCCTGCTGGCTTCCTGGGTGAAAGCCCATGACCTCCTGGGAGCTGTAGTCCATATAAGGAATTCCTCCTTCGGTGTAATTCAACTGGTAGTCCTGGGGTTGCCCCATTTGCATTCCTGTTGCACCTGCGTAGGGGTTTTCATAATAACCACCTTGGCCATCGTCACAATAACCACCTTGGCCGTCATCATAATAAGCCCCCTGGCCATCGTCATAGTATTCCCCTTGCACGTTGCCATAGTATCCCTGAGCTTGGGGATCCATGTAGACACCCTCCATCCAGACTCCATTTTGGACGTAATCATACTCGTCTCCCATTGGCTCGTAGTACTCCAGCCCGTCATCGCCATACATTGGCTGCTGCTGTTGACCATAGTAACTAGCTGCCTGGTCCTCATAGTAGTCATGACCATTGGGGTCTGGGCTGTAGTAGTCCCCTCCACCGTCATCATAGTAACCAGTGTTTGGGTCGTAGAGCCCATCCTCCTCATAGTAGCCCGGGTCCTGGTAGTCTCCTCGATCGTCATAGTAACCGTACTGACCATGCCCCTCATAGCCAACAGCTCCCTCTGCCTGTAGTAAGTGCTGCTCCTCATATCCATACGCCTCGTCCTGCTCGTACCCTCCGTTCTGGTAACCACGGGGATGCCCCCTGGAGCTGGCCTGCCGTCTCTGCGACCTCCGCCCCGCCCAGTCCTCCCTCCTCTCAGCGCTGGCTCGCATCTTGGTGGAGAGGAAGCGCTTGGTCAGCCAGTTGGTGGCCCCAGCCACTTTCCCCAGCAACAGGCTCTGGTTCTTGAAGTCCTCGGCCAGGCCGTTGGGGCCCGCTTTCTTCCCAAACATCCCTTTAAAGAAGCCCCCTTTCTTCTCTGCAGGCTTCCCCTTTCCCAAACGGATCAGCATGAACGCAGGTTTCTCTGTTCCATCCGCGGCCTCCTTCTGCTTCGCCGCCTTCTCCTTCTCCTTTTTCGTCTTGCTGGCCTTGAACTTCATCATGAAACGGGAAGTGTTCTTCAGTATGGACTTGCGTCGCTTCTTCTTGGTCAGACGGTTCTTCCTCTTCCCCAGCCCTAGGAAGAGCCGGGAGGTGCCCCTGAACTTCTTCCTGCTGTTCCTGCGTCTTTTGATGCCGGAAAACTTCATGAACATCTTGGACATGTTCTTGAGGCCTTTCTTAGGGATCTCTTTAGCCGGGAGCGGGGGAGGCACATCCTCTTTCTTCTTCCCTTTCTTCTTCTTGGCGTCAACCGGCTCAGACTTTCCGCCTTTGGACTTCTTCTTGGATTTCCTATCATCCTCCTCCTCCTCGTCCTCGTCATACTCATCCTCCTCATCCTCATCTTCATCAGAATCCCCATGTCTCCCCCGTGACTTCCCCCCCTTGCCTCCTTTCCCACCTTTCCCTCCTTTCCCACCTTTCCCCTTCCCCTTTCTGTCGTCCTCTGAGTAATCCTCATCCTCCTCATCGTCCTCGTCAAATTCTTCCTCCTCACTCAGGAGCTCTTCTTCCTCTGACTCCACCTTCTTTCCCTTGCTTTTATCTTTCCCTTTCTTTCCGTCATCTTTTCCCTTCCCCTTCGGGGGCTCCTCCTTTCCTTTCTTTCCTGCTTTCTTGTCATCTTTTGCTCCCTTCTTGTCATCCTTCCCTTTCTTCTCCTCCTCTTTTTTCTTCTCTGGTTCAGGTTTTCCTCCTTTCTTGGCGTCCTTCTTGGCGTCCTTCTTGGCGTCTTTTTTGCCTGGCATTCTGACGGGCGGCTAAGAACGCACCATGCCCTCCTCTGCGGTACGCAGTGTCTCTAACCTGGCAACACACAGAAACACAAATGCTTGTTTTGTCCAGTTAAATAATTAGAAAACCACATCCCCTTCAAAAATGAAATTCACACACACACACACAAAGAAAAAACACGACACAGATGGCAATGGCTGGAATGTTTTAAATGTTCATCCTGCACATGTAGGATAGATTTTGGCCAAGGATCCTAGAGATTTTCATTATGGCTTATATGTGATGCAGTGCTGACCAGTAAAGCATTGTGCTTCGAGACCTGGACTCTTTAGTTGATATTGCACAACTACCATTGAGAACGAACAATTAGTAGATAAACACAAGCCCATAATTTTATTGAAATACGAATAGAATGTTTCCCTAAAGACCAACTGAACAAACACAAAACACACTTAGGCTGTCTTACCTGTGTAAATGTGAGGTTTGGGACTTCAGATTAGAGCCGTGGGAGTTTGCCGTTGGAGAGGGTATCCTCGCTGTGTGCAGCAGGATGGGTCCACATGACCGAAGGGGTTCCACAGCCTCTAAATCTGGTCCCCATGAAAACGTCTAAGGACACAACGGACATGTCAATCAAAAGTCATTCTACTTCATATTCCTACTTTCACAAGCATGCACTCAACGAAAGCAATCATCCCTCCTCTCATTCGAATCATTAGAAGAATTTCACTACGGTCACCTCTGCTCTTCACAAAGTGTGATACTGAAGAGAAGTGTGGCTGAAGACATACACCAGTATTCCCAGTATGCTATCTGGTCTGGCCACAGCGTTCCACCACCGTCAAAACCCTCTCCCTCTCCGTCCCTTGGCGCCAGCCTGAACTCTTCCTCAAGGTCGCAAGGTCACTCTTCTCCCAACTCTGTTGTTTCCTTCGCCGGCCTACTCGCTTCTACGCCGCTCAGTCGGACGTCACTCACTCAACAACGGGCCCCTCTCACGCATTCCCCAACGGTCCTCCGCTGTGTGTAGCTGTGGTGGCAGTTGAACGGTCGTCTGTCGGTGCGTCTTCGTGCAGAGGTGCGAGGCCAATTGCGAAGGGAGTGTGCATGAGTGCGTGCGGTTAGAGTTTGTGTCAGGGCAGAGTCTTGTGTCAGTGACAGAAGGAGTCTTAATTTGTCAACAGGCTCCAGGTGAAACTCTAGAACTCTTGGTGGCAGAGGGGGCGGGGCATGAATAATGCAACAGGAGAGACAGGGACAGAGATAGGGAGGGAGAAAGAGAGAGAGAGAGAGAGAGAGAGAGAGAGAGAGAGAGAGAGAGAGAGAGAGAGAGAGAGAGAGAGAGAGAGAGAGAGAGAGAGAGAGAGAGAGAGAGAGAACGAGAGAAAGAAAGAAAGAAAGAAAGAAAGAAAGAAAGAAAGAAAGACAGAAAGGAGTACATAAAGGGGCCAAAATCCAAGACAGCCCAAACATGCTCCAAACTATCTAAGAATACACTAAAATAGGCCTAAAGTGAGTCGGCCCAGCCAGGACCCGTATACGTTATGTAAACTTCAATTTACTACCTTCATTTTACCTGCCGACAGTCCTGTCAATTCTACCATATGACTGACACCATAGGAAATAAACACTATGCCTAATCCTCCATGCTAATGATGATATAGCAGGAAATACCAAAGTCTTCCAGATTAATTAGCTAGGAGAGGTCAGAGGGAAAAATAATTACCTATAAACAACATTCTTCAGAAATATCAGAATGCACATATAGAAAAAAGATGCCCACGTACACAAGGGGATCAGAAAACCGGGTTGTGATTGTTGGTGCCATCAACCAAATTATTCCTGTCCCAGAATGGAGGAGTCGGGTTGCCAGACCAAGACTGTTACAGGGAACAGGTGTTGGGTTGCCAGATCCTGATCTCTAGGAACCTTACTCTGAAAGTCTTAGGTCATTCACTTAAGTCATTACCATAAAGAAAAAAGAGTCATCCTGTGTGTTTCTATCCATTTGTGATAAGGAGCTAGCTCATAAACTATGTATTTCAATTGTCAATGCAGCCGTGTTGATGAACAGAAATGATCGGAGCGTTGGAAAATCAGCCAATGTGAGGGTTAACCTTCCAATTATGACTTATATTTTTACTTTTTTAACTTACTGACGTATCACAAACAACGCTTTAGTCCGACCCGGCCTCCATTAGGGACAAGGCATAGCCAACGGCACACCCAGCCGACCCAGGAGTAATATTAGGCCCAAGAAAGGGGGGCCATCTTGACCACTAGCCTGACACACACACACACACACACACACACACACATACACACACACACACACACACACACACACACACACACACACACACACACACACACACACACACACACACACACACACCAGTCATCTGCTGCTATCTAGTGGATCCACATATGTTCTGCAGCTGCACTTAGGGACAGTCGGAGCCTTATCTGATCCTATATTGTATTTGCTAGGTAACAACCTAATATTGGTCTCTCATGAGGCAGTGGCACTCACTCACAAGCCTAAAACAGATCACTCGGACATTGAGCGGGACTCCTGAACTTGACAAAGTCCTGTTTATGTCTCAGGTCCACCCCATGCCTTAACCATAATTTGCATGTGGTGTCAAACCTCCGGTTATCATGCTGGGTGAATGTTTAGTGGATGCTCTGTCACTGGTCGACTTAACAGAAAGTTTTTAGAAAGTGACTCAGATAGTCGCCCAGGCAGGAAGTAACACAGGCAGCCAAACAGACAGGCATTCAGAGAGGAAGGGAGATAGATGGCAAGCACTCAGTGGGGTCTATGGGCTACCTCAGTTCTCTCCCGACATCCTGTTGAGCTCCTCACGTCACAGGGTCTCCGTAGTCGCGTTTCTCCATGATCTTTCAGTGAGAAAAAAAACGTGGTAAATTATCCCTCTATTAACCAAATCCTGTTAGTTTTAATAGGGAGAAATTACTTGGGTAACATTCCACTTCTTCTCCGCAGGCTGTGCCCAGGGCGATTAAGCGGTCGTGGTTGGAGGGAGAAAGTGTCATGAGCAGGGATTAATTTTTAACGATGGCTATTCTTTGCCGCCTGGCCGGGGGCTTGAGTTCCCCGCGCTCCGGTGAGAACTGATCACCTCAATTACAGTCTCGAGCGGAAACGGCTTCGAAGCGATAGGCCTGCTCTATCGCCCCGAATGGCTGTTTGTATGCGATGGGTGGTGATCAGGTCCGGGTGCGGACTTTTGGATTTAATCAAATAAAATTTGCTGAAGGTGAATCTAGTGAAGGAAGTCACTTTAGCCTTATTGAAGGAGGATCATTTTGACACATTTGAGTAGGTTGTGAAAGGTAAAAAAATGTTGTTGGCTGAATGTTGATAAATTAGCAATATATTGTCGATCCACCAGATGGCAACATCTTACAATAAAGTACGTATTACTTGCATAGGCCTATCTCAAGCCTTCTGCATAAAAGTGAGGTGGGGGGAAACATTCTAAATGAAATAGGTAGATAGGCCTATATTTATTCTCTTTTACCTGTGGGTGCATCTCGTCTCTCAGTCTGTGATGTGTTGTTCTGATATTTTTTAGGGACTTTGTACAGATGTACATTTAGGATGGATGGATGGATTGTGCGAAGGAGTCCCCTAGTTGTGGACTTCTCTGGATGATTGACAAAGAGCTAAGATAAGAAGAAGATGGGCGTCGCTTCCTTTGGGCCGTGTATTCCAGCTTCGTTGAAGGTCGGGAAGACTGCTGCGAGACTTTGGGCAGGTGCCCATCACTTCCTGAACAATTGCCCTTCACCAACCATGGGCTCTACTTAGCCAACCAAGCGCAGCCTCAGATTCAGAACCAAACTATTGACTCTTGTTGCACCCATGTTGCATCCAACAAGGCCAAGCAGGGGAAGCCAGACTTGGGGGCTGAGCCCCATATGGAGGACTGACTGCTGTTGGGCTTTGCACGGGAAGCACTCCACTGTATTTGATTGTAACACACTTTCATTTTTATTTGTTTATTTAAAAAGTATGTAAAATCATGTCTTATTTGAGATTTCTGTTTTTGCTGTATGTATTTATGTTATAATTGCCTGCCCTGTAAACACACTGCTGCACATCTCAGGTAACCCTGTAAGCCTATACATAAATGAAATAATAAATATAGGCTTAAACGTATTATCTGTGTGTTGTTTAGGTGACATCGTTTTAATTTGGTAAGATATGTTCGTGTAAATTGAAAGGTTTTGTTATTTAAATGGTCTGAACTTTGTGGGATTAACCTTGTTAAAAGTAAAGGTTTACAAACCGATATAGGGACTGAAACGTTTCTTCGTGCTGATAGGATGTAGAATTATTTTATCTGTACGATTCTATTTCTAATTAGCTCTGTGATGTCACAATGTCCATCACATTCAAATGATGGAACGTTGCTGAAATTTAACCTCTTTCATTCTGCAGCCGGCCGCCAACCAACTCCCAACATTTCGACATCATGGACCGTTTTGGATCCCCTCGCCACTGCCCTTACAGCCCGGCGCGGCCTTCTGGCTCAGCCGCCAGTTTCTTACCGAAAATGAGCACCAAGCGTAACGGTTGCATGTGCTATTCCAGAAACCAAGCTCCACCGGCAGCCTTTAACGAACTCCCTCATAGGAAATCTTGGTCATCAGATCAAAAGAAGTCCCCAGGTACGATTCAGATGCCGCCCCTCAAACAAAGGCTGGTCACTATGTGTCAGATCACACCCGAGGACTGGCAAAAGGCAAACTCGGTCAACTACCAGCGCCTGGAGAACAACCGGCGGCACGCAGAGAGCTTTAGGCGGAACACACTCGTGTTGATACAAAACAAGGAGCAGCTCACACGGCGGACCCAGGCAGACAGCAGCAGGTGGCTTGGCGAAAGAATAACAGACATCTCTTACTGGAAAAGTGAGCTGAGCTTCGAGCTCGAGCAGCTGCTGAAGGATACAGAGGCTCTGCAGCAGATCAAACTGCGCCTTGACAAGGCTATCACCGAGACTGAAATGCCGCTGCAGGTGTGTGTGTGTGTGTGTGTGTGTGTGTCTGTGTGTGTGTGTGTGTGTGTGTGTGTGTGTGTGTGTGTGTGTGTGTGTGTGTGTGTGTGTGGGTGGGTGGGTGGGTGGGTGTGTGTGTGTGGGCGCGCGTGTGTATGTGTGCACAGTGTGTATGTGTGTGTTTTGTGGAAGAGATTGAGACGGGGTTGGGGGGCAAGAAAGACAGATAGGGAAAATTGTGAGATCTGTCAAAGTGAAATACATTGAATCCTGTTCCTAGATGTCCCGGGAGTGTCTTTGGCAGCGACAGAGACGAATAGGCAGCGACCGTGTCAACGATGTAGTGGAGAAGGAACTCGTGCAGGTGCGTTATAATAATCATGTTACTTGTCTTAGGCTACACACACAAACCAATTTTTATTTATCCAACCAGTAACCTAAGCTGATAGGGTTCTAAAACATTGTAGAGTTTACTGTGCAGTAAAAATGTTGATTCCTGGTTAAGACACAAGCAATTGCTATTCAATTAAGTGCTGCCATAAAAATACTCTGTCTGGCTGACTGTCTGTCTGTAGGAGGTGACGGTTATCAGGTCCTGCCAGGAGCAGCTGGAGAGAGTCAGAGACAAAGTCAAGAAACAGCTTGAGTAGGTTACACAAGCACAGTTCAAAATACAAATCAATGTAACTCTTAGCTAAATCTTTTTTTATTTTATCTAGCCAGTAATTTTCAACAACCTTAGAATGCTCAATTATTTATTTGTATTTCTTTTGATATTCAATGTGTGTGTGTGTGTGTGTGTGTGTGTGTGTGTGTGTGTGTGTGTGTGTGTGTGTGTGTGTGTGTGTGTGTGTGTGTGTGTGTGTGTGTGTGTGTGTGTGTGTAGATCTAACAGGAGTGTTCAGCACCAGCTAGAGAGTGACCTGAGTGACAAGTCCATGGCGTTCCAGATCGACAGTCACTGTCACACACTTAGCAACTCCTCTACCACTGCCAATTTCGATCCTAACCTTGACAGACTGGACACCAGGTCTCTCAATCTCTTTCTCACAAACACACACACACACACACACACACACACACACACACACACACACACACACACACACACACACACACACACACACACACTTGTCAAAGGGCACACTTTATGCATATAAATCCATATATATCCACTCCAATACTGCATGCACACACAAACCCATACTTTAATATCGTAACTGTATCTAAGATGTCTTGCATGGTTGCAGTGTGTCACTGCCGTCAACATGGAGACAGTTCTCCCAGGACAACATCGGGCTGTCCGTGTCGGAGCGCAAGGCGACGCAGGAAGTGATCGAGGAGGTCGAGCACACGCTTGTTGTTGCGGCGAGGGACATGTGGTCCCAGTACAATCACGTCAATGTGGCTTTCACCAACCACATTAGCCAGACACAGTATGCCAAGAACACGCTACAGCAGCACCTGTCCAAGGTGGGGCAGTCTGAGTATATAGCTGAATGTGTGTGATAGAATGACAGTCTGTCAGAGACTTTGAATTGACCGCCAACATGTTGGATTGTGTTTGCCTGTGTTTGCATGTGTTTATGTGTGTGTGTGTGAGAGAGAGAGAGAGAGAGAGAGAGAGAGAGAGAGAGAGAGAGAGAGAGAGAGAGAGAGAGAAAGAAAGAAAGGAGTACATAAAGGGGCCAAAATCCAAGACAACCCAAACATGCTCCAAACTATGTAAGAATACACTAAAATAGGGTGTGCTTGTGTCTATGGTCTTTGTATTGGATAAATAAATAATCTGGTCTCTCCTCTCTCAGACCCTGCAGGAAATGGAGCAGACGGAGCGGACCATCGCGGAGCTGGAGGAGTCCATCCGGGAGAAGAGAGCCCCCCTGCATGTGGCGCAGATCAGACTGGAGGAGAGGACACGCCGGCCTAACATGGAGCTGTGCAACGACCCCCCGCACACCATGTACTACACAGATACACACACACACACACCAGCACACCATGTACTACACAGATACACACACACACACACCAGCACACCATGTACTACACAGATACACACACACACACACACCAGCACACCATGTACTACACAGATACACACACACACACACACCAGCACACCATGTACTACACAGATACACACACACACACACCAGCACACCATGTACTACACAGATACACACACACACACACACCAGCACACCATGTACTACACAGATACACACACACACACACCAGCACACCATGTACTACACAGTTAACCTATCACCAACAGCAAACAATCAATCCGGTCGTCAATGTGTGCCTCTATCTTAAGCATGTGTGTGTGTGTGTGTGTCCCAGGCTGTTGGCGGAGGTGGGTCACATCCGGGAGACGGTGATGTCTCTGCACCAGCGGTTGTGCGAGGCCCAGGCCACACTGCAGCAGCTCGCCGACTGCAAATACCTGCTGGAGGAGGAGCTTTTCACAAAGTCCCAGTCCCTCCACATCGACCAGGAGCGCTGCCTTGGCCTTCGCAAGACGTACCCCTCGTCTCCTCGCCTGATCGGCTATGCATAGACACCTTCATAGATGCGTGCGCACACACGCACACAGGCACGCACCGATCCATACTCCTAAATAAAGTTAAAACACGAGTTCAACTGGCTTTGTCTCTGTTATATGTCAGAGATACTGACAATATCAATACTGGATAGGCAACAGCATCATGGATAATATGCATTTCCTGAATGTCAGTCTACCAATACCAAAGCCAGACATTAGAGGCTACTTTGTTAAAGATCCTACGGTATGCAAGCTTTAACAGACAAATAAAAGGTGCATGCATGCCCTTGATTGCTGTGCAGAAAAAGTATAAAAAAGACCCTTCCCTTTTATGAGATATTGACTTTTATGAGATATTGATATTGAGCGAGCAGATGAGTTGGATTATGTTGGATTGCAAATACAGTGGCTCCTGAACAGCATCTCCCCTGCTGGCCATGAGCTGCATCACGGCCAGTACGAGACCTCATTTCAGGTCACCCCTACAGCAGCAGAAAAAGAGATTTTTCTAAAAAGAGAAATGGATAGGAAATGAAGTGTGAGAACATCATCAAAGCACTTCATTTCATTCAGAAGTTGTATTTACAAGTGGTTTCATTGATTGATTGATTGATTGATTGATTGATAGTGACTTATAATGTTTATACTGACTCACATTAACAGCAGTCTGAGATGAAGCCTCACACAAGCAGAAGTAAAGCTGAGCATCGTTGATTGCAAACTTAGTCAGAGTTTGCCTTCCTGAGGGTAGAAGCCTTAGCTGCATGGTCATGTGCACAGATTTGAGCATTAACACCGGAGCAGAAAAGCCTAATTTGTATTAATTCTTACCTAAGGAAATAGGAGTGCATGCGGGGGTAAGGAAGAGGGAAAGCTGGGTGATAGCCGTGCAGTGACTCGCCAGGCTACAGTGTACCGGGTCAAGAGCATCTACATTGTTGTCCACTAGCACAACGTTTAAATAGCCTTTCTTGGTGCCCTGTGAGGCATTAAGCTTACCCGGCTAATGTGTGAGAGTGCAGTCAAGGAGAAGCACCCCGGGGAGCCTAACTTGTTTCAGACAGTCAGATCTTTGGCAATGGGGTGAACTTAGTGTGCGTAAAGGTAGGTGATGTCGTGCATGCCGCAGTGAGTGATGATCAGCGGCATGGCGGGCTCAGCAGAATCCAGTCCTTCCCAAATGGGCAGCTAGCGTAGCAAGAAGTGCGGCCAGTGGTTTATGAATGGCAAGCTAACATAGTGTGAAGCGCAGCTAGCAACACAGCTTTTATGTAACTCAGCTTGAGTCTCTGCCATAACAAAAGTGGTGACACTCTGAAAGTCAGTTTCCATGGATACAAAAATTGCCCACATCATTTTTTTTTTGTCAGAGACCTTGTGTAATCCTTTTCTTTTCCCCTCTGCTTATTTGTTTATTTGTTTGTTTGCTTACCTGAACAACTGTTTGAACAGCTTTTTTTTGACTGATTCTGAAAAAATATAAGACTTCTGGATCTAGTTTGGGTGCCTCGTGTCCCCTCACATTATAAAGGTCTGTTCGTTTTTTGTTTTTTTTACCAAACACAAGCTTTTAAAAGTTCTTACCAACTTGGGCTGCATGCTCTATTTACCCATAAATCATTTATTTCCACACTTTTATGGATGTGGTATTCTGCCTTGCACGCAGCGTTTCCGGGGAGAAGAGCCATCCTCAGACTACTGATATTTTTCTGCAGACAGAAGGGATGAGTGAACGACAGACAGCTGGGTGCGGAGATGAGTGACTGGAGGCGGGATTTTGAATTCCCCCCCTCTGACAGTCAGGTGTGGGGTGTCACCATTGCAGAGCAGTCTGCATGGCCTTTTTAGTGTGCTGCTGGTTTATGAATTATGCATGCGTGCGGAGCCCTGCAGCGCTAAATCAGTTATAATAACAGACACACTACAACAATTACAGCACTGCAGGGCTTCCCCCCGCTATCTGATCAATTTATTATCTCCACTTTGAACGAGTGTTAGCCTATCACAGAACTCCACTGTGGACGCCACCTCTACAGTTTGTGTGTGTGTGTGTGTGTGTGTGTGTGTGTGTGTGTGTGTGTGTGTGTGTGTGAGTGTGTGTGTGTGTGTGTGTGTGTGTGTGTGTGTGTGTGTGTTTGTGTGAGTGTGAGTGTGTGTTTGTGTATGTGTTTGTGTGAGAGAGGGAGACTACATGACTGTTCCATTTCCTCAAAAATAATCAATCAACCAACTATGTGTGGTCCCATTCCTCAGTTATTATTACCCTCCACTAGCTCTATTCGCTCAACCCCGCAGAAGGTCCACAAGTGTGTGGGTTTGTGAGCGAGTGAGTAAGTGAGCAAGTGAGTGAGTGAGTGAGTAAGACAGATAGACTTCCTCCAGAATTGCCATTGGTTATAGAACCCCAGGCTATGTGGCTGGCTTTATTAACTGACACATCATAGCAAACTGTCGACTAGCTGTCTATACTCCCCAAATGCTCCCCAACCCCGACAGAAACTCAAAGGAACATACAGTCACTCTCCCCGAAGACCCCCTGCAAGTGCTGTTTTGATCTGTTAATTATGTTTAATTAAGTAAATTCACTGGAGAAGAAAGTGCCAATTGCCTTAATCACGTTTGCTGAACAAACCCCAGTGCTCTTGAAAAAAAGAAAGAAAATGGGACACTTGACAGTCAGATCTACCCTGGTAGTCAATTAATGTCTCAGTCGGGTTATTAGTGTTTTGATCACCAGGCGCTGCGAGAACCGAGTATTCTATTTGGCGGATATTGCAAACCTTATCAGCGTCGCACGAACGAAGCCCAGGCGCGCGTGAAAGAGCGACCTGTTTGACGACGCACGAAGCGAAAGCCAAGCTGATACCATTATCAGCCATACCCCCCTACACACACAGACACATACACACACACACACACACACACACACACACACACACACACACACACACACTCACACAACATTCTCACCCGGAGACAGATACGCATGGGCGCGCTCACACTGACACATTATACAGGCCTAGGTTCAAAAGAAACACGCACACTCAGGAGCCTAATAAGGACAGACGCACAAAATGATAGCGCCAGTGCCAATTCACTAAACGGACATAACGGGAAAAAAATTTACCCCGGGTAGGATCTCAAAAACGGTGAGAGAAAATAAGAGAAAATGCTACTATCGAAAAAGATTGCTATTGATATTAAGGGGCTGGAGGTTTGCACAAAAAAAACAAGATGTGTAGCTCAGCTCAGACAGAGATGGACCTAACTGGAACAACAGACAACTGCAGCCTAAAGTTTGCTGTTAAATACAAATATTAAGCAAGCGCGCCTTGAACGGCCCTTAATTATCTTTTTGAAAAACGTATTTATTACTTGGAGTCTTAAAGCGTCAACTCCACGGTGGAGTCTACACCATTACCATCCTCTTTCGTTCAAGGTCTGTGACCATATGTTTAATTAACAACCCTTATGTGTGAGTACCTTAAACAGAGCGTGGGCGAGCTGCGGGGTAGAAACTCTGGACTGTCTCCGCTTCAGCGGTCGCTCTTTTGCAGATTTCAACACATCGAACCTGGATTGTTGTTATCATCAAAATGGAGCAACTACCTTAGGTGTAGCCTAATTTGATGTAAAGCTAAACGGTTTGGCATAGTTATAGCCTAAATAATCATTCACCGTCCAAGTTGCTATTTTGGTTTTACCTTATCACTCAATAACTGCTTGGTGTTTGAATGTTTGTGATTGAGAAAACAAGTAAGAGAGAGGGCAAGAGAGAAAAAGAGAGACAGGCAGAACGAGAGAGAGAGACAGACCGTGTATATTTGTGACGGAATCCCCCTCCAGTCTCCAAGAATCTGCGAGCGACTAGAGGAAGAAGCGCGCGGAGCTGTCCACGAGCCCTTACTGCGGAACGCGCGGGGCTGGTGGAGATTCCAAATCAACCTTTGGATTTTTTTATAGGTTTCCTCAACAAATTCTTAGTAATCGTGTCCTGTCGGTGAATGTTGGTTGTTATCTCACGGGAAAGGAATTAACCTATAGCAGGGGGATCTGAGCCAAACAGCTGGATTTATCTATTTTGAGGAATAATTAATGGATTAATTTGACAGAGAAGAGTCGTGTGTTGCCCACCTCGAGGGCGCTCGGATGGAGTAACAGGCTGCAATGTCATCTCCAACACGCCGCCTGGAGAGATGTGTCACGGGAATGGGGTGAGTAGCCACTTAGCGCAGTCTAAGCTCCAGGTAGCCATCATAACATATTACCAATCTTTGGATTGAAACCACTTCATAACTAAATGCATTTTATTCGCACTTCCCGCTAGCTGCGCACTGTCAAAGTAGAGCAAGGCGAAGGGGCTGCGTCTGTCCCTCTCCCACTCTGCTCCCCAAGTCCTCAGCACAACCTGCTGCATGCCCTACATAGACAACCCCAATATCAGGGAGAGAAGCGTGAGGGGAATTTTCCGTATAGAGCCACAGGCTGTTTTCAGTTCTCGGGGAGAGAGCGAGCGCGTCATAGATGCCTACTCAAAACAATACATTATTTGACCATATTAGTACACCTTGTTTTATCATGTGAACAAATCAAACACATTAATGCACGCACGCGCACGCTCGCATGCACCGGTTACCCCAAAACATTAAGCAGACGGAGTTTGCGCTCTAGCAGTTCGATAGCGCTGCAGGTCTAATGCCTCGACAACCAAATCAACAAGTAGTCAAGGCCCCATATAGATAGATTTAAAAAATTGGACCCTCTATTAGGCATCGGCATGCGGTTCTAATCGATGACAATATTCTGTTTTGCAGACCAACTTTGAACACTTTACTTCTTGGGTTTCTTATGCCGTGAGGAGACGCCAAAATGTTAGCAGACGGCCTGTTGGTCGCCTGCATGGGTGCTTACACCAGGGCGGGAAAGGTGACAGTTCAACATATGGCCTTCGGATATACCAAACACCTGCGACTGCAACTCTGCCGCAACCACGTTTTGTGACACCAAAGGTAGGCTATGAAAATGCAGACCAGGCAGGCGGAGACAGGCAGCTTTCTGTGGGGAGAAGAGGTGTCCGGGCTACCGCTAAGTGGCACTGTTGTATAATACTACTCCAAGATTGTTGATGAGAGCCTCGTTAATGAATTCATAGCTCAGATTTGCGTTTTTCAGGCTTTGAATGCAGTCACGTTGTAGAAACACATTTTCCTCCGTTTTCTTCCTGCTTCCAGTGCCAAGTATGACACACTAAGTGTCCTCTTTTTTCTCTGAGGAAGATGGAGGCCATCTCTCTCTCCAATCCTTTCTGTATAACTCTTACTTGCTCTTCTCTCTCTCTCTCTCTCCTCTTTTCTTTACTCCTTCTTCCTCTCTCTGTCCCCCCCCCCCCCCCCCTCTCTCTCGCTCTCTCTCTCTCTCTCTCTCTCTCTCTCCCCTCGCTCTCTCTCTCTCTCTCTCTCTCTCTCTCTCTCTCTCTCTCTCTCTCTGGGTCTCTCTTTCCAATACTCAAACCACATAAATACACAGAAACACAGATAGATGAGCGGCTGTGGGTGTTCAATGAACAACTACAAAATGTGTTTGACGTGTCTTGTAGGAACACGGTCCATAATTCCCTCCTGTCGAAGTAATCTGTGTTTCACTGTGCCTGTGCAGAATTGGGCTTGAGGGCTGGGGTCAGAGAAACACTACATGGTTGGTTGGGTTTCTATGATATTATTATTCTTCAGACATCCAAAAAAAGCCCCCCCAAAAAGTTTGAGTTAGAGAATATCAAGCACAAAGACAAAGATCAATCATTACTCTCTTCTCCTCTTAAGCCAAGGGCACACTGTGCGCTTCGGGCATAGTTGTAAGGTAATTGTCTCGTTTCAAACCCCATTTTTTCGGTACGAATAATCCTGAGGTTGAGACACAGAGTGCCCTGCACGTGTTGAAGGGCAAACTGATTGTCTTGCAGGTAAAGCATCCAGGTTGGCATCTAACCTGTAATGCCAAAAGATCAGAGCAGTTTTACCGCTCCTGTCAGAGAAGAATGTTGCCCAGGCCATGCCTGGCTTTACTCTTTTGTTCTTTGCAAAGACCCATATTGCAAATACCCATTCACCAATTTGGAACATTCGAAGACACAGACTAGTGCACGCGCACAAACACGCGCACGCGAGCACACACACACTTACACACAAACACACACACGCACGCACCCATGCACGCACGCACACACACACACACACAGACACACACACACACACACACACACACACACACACACACACACACACACACTCACCCTGCTCTTACCCAATGAGGCAGGGAGTGTCTTTCTGAGCACTTGGCAGGTTCCTGTCTGTTTATTCATATTTATTATAAATGAAATATGAATGATGGAACCCCCCCCCCCCCGACACACACACACACCAACACACACCAACACACACTACCCTACCATCACCCATTCCCACATCTCCCCCGCCCCCCGTGCAAATGCACATAGGGAAGCAGACAGAAAAAAGGCCGACACAAAATTGGCCAAAACTGTGTGTTTTTTTATGTCCTCCCTACGTCGCTGAAAGTTTGATGTGGAAAAAGCCTGTCGGGCTGTTTAGAGGCTGTGTCTAGGGGAGCTGGGAACAGGCAGAGGGTTTTAGCAGGGGCAAGCGGGGATGCACGTGGAGGAGCACAAACCCAAGGAGAGGCAGAGCAGATTAGGACTCACGTTAAAATGAGCCCAGAACTCCTGCTCTAGAATAAAGATAACACACGAGGCTGTTGTTCTGCTCCCTAGCCCATTCTCTGTGGTGAGCTTGTTGTCTTGTGTGCTGTGGGTTTGCGGCGCTTTCACTGTGGCATCGGCGTGTACACCAGGCTGTCTTCCTCAAAAGGCTCTTGCAAACATTTTAATATTCATGTGGAATTGGAAAGCGCCTGGTGTCAGCATGAGCAGCGTGCTTATTTCTTAAGACTAGGTACCTTCAAAGTGTAAACTGCAGATGTTATGACCAGTGAAATCTCAGTGCCCCCGATTCTGGGCCCGGTGAACCCTTCTTCCATCTGCTAGCCCAGACTAGTAGGCTATTCTTGTTCCCATGCCCCACACCAATAATGCATGCTTTGCTTCAAATTATTCACAGAGTCTGTTGGGTGTTCTCTGACCATTCGTTTGAATTCTTTATGTATAAACAGTTACACAGAAAAAGTTGAGTACCTCTTGGGTGCTGGGTTGGGTATTACATTGACACAATAGTTTCTACATCCCAACCAATAGGGTAAAAACAATGGATGGAATCAATAATGAAACATTTCTAATTTCATTTCCGAATGTTTTTTAATTGGCCTTGCTTATGTAACAGATCCTGACTGGTAAGGTTCTCTTAGTTGGCTGGTATCGAATATTACATTTTGTTGGTTGATTTTTTCATAGCATGACTCTTGACTGACTAGCCTGACTTTCCACTCAACAACTGTGGTAACTTTATCCACTGGCTGCTTATTCAAATACTCTGCTGTGCGTCACATTCCTTCACTTGTCATCTACACTTGAAAAAATGAATGGTGGGTTTAGCAATTTTGCATCTATATTTACCAACGAAATTACGTGGTTGGTCTTCAGCTGGTCTTGATCTAATCTAGTAAATTAAGTGATTCATCCCCAAAAATAGTGCTCTTTTATTTAGCCCTCTAGGTTAATTAGCCTAATTTAAATTTGAAAATAAAAAAACGTTTAACGTCCTAAAAAAAGGTCAAGCTATGAAAATCAAGATAATCACGATCTCACACATTCAGCTGCCAAGCAGAACCCGTTAGGAGCCTAATTCTAAAGAGCAGGCAGGATGGATGGATTGTGATTATGCAAGTAACGTGTTGCAGATCAGTCAATGTCGACTCAAACCACAGCTACAAACAGACAGTGCTCAAATACAATAACTCATGTTGAGAAAAAGACTGCTGGAATCGGTGAGTCGACGGTGGCGCAGACTCAGGACCAGTTCAGTTGCCTGCAGGCTCGCCAGCGGCTATACTAATCCTCCGTAGCATCAAGACACTACACCGTCACTTCCCATCTATTACATCACCGCACAGTTTGCTCTGTTCACTCACATGGCCTCACATTTAAAAAGTTTCGTCAGTTGATTTACTGGTAGCTAATGGGAGGGAGTGCCATGCAAGGAAACACTAGCTACTTGATCAAATGTAGCCATGTCTAGAGGCCATTGAGATTTAGCTGGTGGTAGCAGGGTTCAAAACTGTTTCCAAAAGATGTCCTCCCAATAAATGTCCCTGGAGCCCTGTTCACTCCCATAATACTCACTTTCAGCCTCTGGAGCTTTACTTCAATAATAATGCGGCAATAAATCCCTGGATTGGGAACTTTAAAATTATTTTCCCTTGAGGTTTAATTGGGTTTCCAAGCAGAAAAAATTAAACCTACAGGGATGTATTACACACGAAATGTTAGCATTAAATTAGGACAGAAAACAGTCTGTTAAAATAGTATCACTTTGAAGGCGGTCGATTCGACCTACCAAGGTTATTTAGTGTGTAGGCAGTGTAAAAAGCAAGTACATTTGGTTTGAACCTTTTCAGGGTTGATTTGCAGTGCTCACTGCAATTGATAATGTGTAATATTTTCTCCATACCAGATAATAACCCCAGGCTAATGCAGAAAATGTAATATCTCGGGGGAAACCACTGAAGAACAATACACGAAACAAGGAAGTAAGATGTAGCATTGAATCTCATCTATTGTGGCAGGGCTGTTTGAATGCCAGTTATTTTAAAGAGTTGTGTAGCCTTTAGTGGATCTGAAATGTCAGCAGCCAGCTCAGAAAACTGCAGGCAGTGATTTGCTGCTAACTCTTCCGAAAACAAATTGTAGCAGTAGGCGAATCTACTTTTGTCTTAGCATGAAAGCTAACTTTATAAATGAAGCAGTGATCGTCGACCCTAAGTTTTCCGCGGCTGGCGCTAACTCTTATGAAGGCTATATGGTGTGGTCGCAGACAGCGGCTCCAAGTTGTTAGCCTTGATGCTAACTCTAGAGGAAGTTAGTGTAATCGTGTCTCATTGGATGGGCCTGATGCTAATTCCCTGGGACGGGAGCGTAGCGGTGTGTGATTTAGCGGCGTATGCTAAGTGCTGCAGGAGCTCCGGGCTAGTCTATGGGCAGCGGGGTAGAGAGGAGCAGGCTGGGCCTCACTGACTGACTAACTGGCCTGATTAGACTGGGTGTGAGATGACACAGACCAGATACACACACTTACCCAGCCGGAATGACAGCGGGGGAGGGAAAGAGGCCAACAGTGTAGAAATTATTAGGAAATGATTACAAAGAGAGTTGCAAAGATTGAGGGAGAGCTTGAGAGAGAGCAAGGCAGGGGAGGAGTGTGTGGGGGGGTGGGGGAGAGGGCGGGGAGGAAGTGAACTAAGCTCCTTCTAACTAGGTGTATGGCGGTTTTGTCCTGGGGTGTTTTTCAGCTCTGCTGGACTGTGTTGAGGTGTGAGAAATTGGCTGAGATGCAACGTAGCATCAGCGTCATGGTGTTGTTAGTTCTTATTCAGCTCGAGGCTCTTCACACCACATCGCTTCAGCTCATCTGCTTCTCTCGGATCTGCTCACGTTACAGGAAAAGGTAGCGGCAGCGTGGCATAGACTGGTGTGACACTGGGGCCAAGGCAAGGAGGTTGGGGTTAGAGCAGTGCCTGTTGTGATAGGACCACCATGGGGTTTGGGGCCAGGACTGGATGGGGACTCCCAGTGTAAAAGGGCAGGATTGAGTCCCAGAGCTATCCTGGGATTAATTCAGCTCCTTAGCTGGGTCTGTACTCTGTCTGAGGATTTAGGATAGTAATAGGTACAGTTCATCTTGTTTCTTTGTGAGTAAGTAACACTAAGAACACCCCAACACCTTCACCCCCCCCCCCCTTTTGATCAACATGGATACTTTCAAATCAAAAGTAGTCTGTCAACTGCATGGCTGTGCAAGATGGCTCCCTTGTATAACATGCAGATGCGTTTCTCTGACTAATTCCACGAAAGAACAGACATGTAGTAGTACAAAATTTAAAACTGCTTAAACATGGCTCTATGTGTGTGTGTGTGTGTGTGTGTGTGTGTGTGTGTGTGTGTGTGTGTTTAGGGTATAATGGGTATAGTGGGCTGGCTGCTGCTCCTGCTCTCCTTGATCAGCGTGCCTGCGGCTTCCCAGAAGCCCCCTGGACTTAGTGTTGGCGTGATCCTGGGACAGACACGCCCCATTTCCGACCTGGATATCCGGCCATCCCGTCGCCCGGACGACGCCCTCGACCTCTCCATTGTAACACTGAGGATCAACCAGACAGACCCCAAGACTGTGATCACGCAGGTGTGTGTCAGCGGTCAAACAACGCAAACCTACACACAAACCATTAATGTTCCCAATACCCTGCTAATGATACCCACACACTTTGACAGTGTATTAATGACACACACACACACACACACACATTGACATCTTGCATGCGTCTAGGTGTGTGAGCTGTCTTAAAAAACAATCACACGCAAGCTATGAATGTTCCTATTAGCCCCCGGATGATACGCCCACACACCCACACACTCTTTGACAGCATCTTTTGTGTATCCAGGTGTGTGAGCTGTTGTCGCGCACGCGTCTCCATGGCCTGGTTTTTGCTGACGGAACGGACCAGGAAGCCATTGCTCAGATCCTGGACTTCCTTTCTGTCCAGACACAACTTCCTGTCCTGGGTGTCCACGGGGGATCTTCCATGATCATGGCCGACAAGGTGAGATGAAAAATTACTTCAAATGTTTGTGTTTCGTACTACTTAAAAACTTTCTGTTCGGAAGGCCAACTTTGATAGTGAAAACGGCAGAACTCAGCATGGATGTTTTTAATCTGCTCCGTGCTAGCTCTTCGTGGCAGTACTACAGTAAATGTCACTGTGGTGGTTTGGGGAGAAAATTACAGCCGCGTTCCTTTAGTGCTAAAGTTGGCCTAATATTTTCTTGTTCCGCTCAGCGATCCGAGTTCTGACTCAGCGGGGTCTGCTGTCAGGACAACTTTAACTGCTTTGATAAAAAAGCTCCACCAGTTTTTTGGCCTTTTAGAATCGCAGGGCACAGGAGCCCAAACTCCGGGAACCAACCTCATCCTCAGTACAGCAGGCCTTTGAACAGTTTGCTGACAGAGCGGATGTTTAACTATGGTACCCTGAGCAAGGAGAGAGAGGGAGAGAGAGAAATAGATAGCGAGAGAGCAAGAGAGTGCCTGTATGTGTTTATTTGTGTGTGTGTGTGTGTGTGTGTGTGTGTGTGTGTATGTGTGTGTCGATGAGAGCGGAGAAGAAGAAGGGGAGAGACAGCCAGCGCTCCTCTGACAGGGTAAAATCAATAGCCGCTCAGCTCTCCATCTTGTGAGCCAAGGAGGGATGCTTTGGATCTTCTAAAGTGTTCCTCAGCCCGGAGACCAGAGGCCGTTCCACCTGCTGTTCTCCGGGTCCCCCACCCCTCCGGTGTCTCTTAATTTGGCTTAGGCTGTGTGCCCGTGCAACCACACTCACACGCGCACGCACGCGCACACGCGTGTAATCCCACATGCCTCCTCGGCTCTGAACAATGCCTGTCACACACTCAGGAGCCGGGCGTGCCATGTTTGAGGAGCAGGGGAAGTGCGAGGGAGAAGGGAAGGGATGTGGGAGGAGTTGTGTGGGCTCAAGGGGGCCGCCGGAAGTTCTTCATAACGCTGCGTTTCCACAGCAGAGGGAACGCTTTGGGAAGAAAGAGAGCGCTTTTCTTCCTCCCTTCACTCCTCCATCCTGGCCTCGTCCAGGCTGGTTCCCTCCTCACCTGACCCCATGCTGCCTCCCCGCCCCTCCTCTGCCGTCTGTCTTCCTCCCTGGCCTCCTTTCTCATGGCTGCCTGTAACCGCGTGCTACGTGTGTGTTTGAGGTGGGGGGCCGGGAGGACTAGGTCAGAGTGTGTAGGATGTGAACATGCTGAAATGGAGGCTTGTGAATTAAACATGTGTGTTCTCTCTGCTCTGCTCAGCCGGCGTTGTCGTGGGATGCTACTGGTGGTGTTTAGGGGCGTTTGTGTGTGTGTGTGTGTGTGTGTGTGTGTGTGTGTGTGTGTGTGTTAGTGGGTGAGCGTGTGTCCTCCGCTTCAGAAGTTCAGGTGTGAATATGCTATTTACATTTTATTTGAGTTTGCGCGCACAATATGTTTGACTGCGTCTTTGTTAAAATGTTGATGTATGTGTTTATTTCTTTAGGGTGTGTGTGGGAGAAAGAGACTGTGTGTGTGTGTGTGTGTGTGTGTCTTATCCGACCTATGGTGGGAGGTCCCACATCTCGTATCTATAGGGTCCTTTTATCCAGGTGCTCAGCTGAGAGTCTATTCAATATTTAACAGCAGGTGTCCGCCAGTCTGTCTCTGGCTGAAACACCTCTCTATCACTCCATCCCTCTCTCTCTTCAGCTCCACCCTCACCTCTGCCTCTTTTCTTTACTCCTTCTCCCTCTCTCTCTCTCTCTCCCTCTCTTTCTCTCTCGTTCTCTCTCTTTCTCTCTCTGTCTCTCTCTCTCACTCTCTCTCTCTCTCTGTCTGTTTCCAGTCTATTATGTTGTCCCTATCCCCTATTTAACGTTGCTCTCTTCTCAGTGTCTTTCATATTTCATTTCTGCCTGGTGTTTCGTCTCACAGTTTCGCTCTATTGGCTCGGTGGCTGGGTTGTGGGGAGAAAAAAGAAGCAACCTGGCTGGCTCTGAAGAACACATACTCCACGGTGGCTGACTGTGTGTGTGTGATGTGTGTGTGTGTGTGTGTGCGTATGAACCCCTAGTGGTTTGGTAAGGGTGATTATTATGGTTAATCACCAAGGACAGCATGTAGGGAAGAGCGCGACATGCACGACTGTGTAAAGCGGAGCTATCTGCAAAGAGACACACCAGCCATCATAATGTCCTTCAATTTGTTATGCACCTCGACTCCCCAACCCCCCCCCTCCCCCCTCCGGGATCCAAATCCAAAATGAAATGTAGCAGGTTGGCATTTCATGTATTTAAAAGGCTCCTTTTGACATTTCGTAATGAAATAAGACATCCAATTCGATACTGCATACACAGTGAGACAGCAATTGGACTCGAAATTACATTTCTTAACTCTTGATTTATCCGGGTTTTGTCTGCTGAGAAACCTTTCTCGGTAACGACCTAGGGGAATGAATTTGCGGAACAGAGAGCACACTCACACACACACTCAAAAACAGAGGAGCTGGCCCAGCGCTACCACATTCTGTGCTTTTAAGTGCCCAGCTCAAGGTAGATTTGGAGGGAGAAGGGGGGGGGGGGTCCAAGAGCTCTTTGATGGCTGTGGTCTTTAGTGGGAGCCGTGGCTCTCAGCAAAGGGCCAGCCAGACAGGGCAGTGCTGTGGCTGCTGTTTAAAAGTGTGAACCGCCCCCGTACCTCCACGGGGGAGCACCCACCTCTTCATCCTGTTTGCTGTCGCCACGCGTCGTTCTTTGCTGAACATTCCAGCGGCAGGATTTTCCTTCATTTGTTTTGCTGAACACGTTCTTCACACCGCCGACCGCTTACGCATTCCGGCGGACGTCCTCGACACTTTTGGGTCAATGGCAACCATTCTTCATAGCCCAGTAAACAAAAAAAACCTCAGCGGGTTAATGGACCAGCCAGTGGCATCCATTTTAGTGCTCTCTTCACGGTTATTTTGAAATATGGAATCACTATTTTCTTTGCTCCACATTAACCCTACACATGGAGGTTGGCTGCAGTTAAAGAGCAACACAATACTTCAATATTCTCTGCACTTATGGAACTGCTGCTCAGCATATATTGCACTGTGTGTGTGGCGCTGTCAGTAGGGTGCGTGTGTGTTTGTGTGTGTGTGTGTGTGTGTGTGTGTGTGTGTGTGTCTGTTTATGCTCATGGAGTTAGCTGCAGAGAATCAGACCTAATCAGAAGCCAACAACAGGCTTCTCCGTCTCCCAACTGTAGCAGGGAGCTGCTAAAGCCGGTCGCTTTGTCAATGAGTGTGTGTGTGTGTGTGTGTGTGTGTGTGTGTGTGTGGGCGTGAGAGTGCATGTGTGTGAGTATACGTGTCCCACTCCCAGACCTGTCAGCAGTCATCCCCACTCACAGCGTCACACACAATAGTGGCCCCTCGCCAGCCAGGCAGCCTCCTCTAAAGCTTTTTGTTCCCCTCTTCTCGTCATGGCGTTTCTCTCCATTCCCTCCATCTTTCTGTCGGGCCCAACTGTCTTTCTCTCCAGCTCTTGTCATCCTTTCTCCCTGCTCTTCACGTTTTCTTTACACTCGCCGCACAGTCAATTCTCAATACAGTGCATCTTCTGTGCAGTGCGTCCTTCAAACATTACATTCTCAATATGGTACATTCTCTGTACTATGCCAACTTTATACAGTGCATTCTCTATACATTACCATCTATATACAGTACCATCTATATACATTACCATCTATATACAGTACATTCTACATGCATTTACATACAGTAAATTCTATACCGTATACATTACACTGACTGTACAGTCCTCATACATGCCCTTTCACTTTCTACTTCCCCTTTCTCTCGCTGTACATCTCCCTTGCTAATCTATCTGCCCATCCACTCCTTACCTATAGAAAACTCTTTCTAGCTTTTCTTCTCCCCGTTTTCTTTTTTTCATATAGAATCATTATGGTGTGTACCCCTCCCTCTCTTTCTCCCTGTCACCTCATGCTTAACCTTATCCCTTTGCCATTTCTTGTCTTCCTCCACTTCTCTCCTCCCTCTATCACGCCCCAGTTGGGGAGCACAATAAGATGGCAGTAGAAGGGCTGTATTACGCTTACAACGACGTGTGTGTGTGTGTGCAATGCCACAGTACAGAAGCGGCATAGTAGCTCTTTCCTCTTAAATCCTTGCGCTCACAGATCCCAGTGCTATTTTGAGATTCTATAAACCTTTTCAGTAAAACTCCAGAGGGTAAGCTTGGTTGTATGTGTGAGGGTGTTTGTGTGTGTGTGTGTGTGTGTGTGTGTGTTTACATGAATGTGTATGTGCCTGTGTGTCCCAGTGTGTGTGTCTAGGTTGGGAGGGCCTTTATGAATGGCTGACGCGGGGCCTGCCCCCCTAGCGTGTCTCTGTCAGGGGGGAACAAAGGAGAGATTACACCCCCAAAGCGCAACGATCAGTGAGAACATCGGGTCGAGGTTAGGTCGGGTTAGCTAAGCCCAGCCTGAGGTCGCTGTAGGGCTGGAGAGAGGGTTAGGTCAGGAAGGCAGGCAGCCTTAAACTGCCCTGACAGCCCAGTTAGCTAAAAGGTCATGTCATAGCAAAAACTAAATAAATATGTCATGTATGGAACAGATGAAATGGCCTGGATTGCCCTTTCATTTCAAACCGAGTAAATATAGATAATTGTTTGTAGGTTCTCGTAATGCATGTCACCGGCAGGGAACATCGCAGTCTAAACAACAAGGACCCAAACATCCGCGCATTAGACCGGCGGAGACAGGCTATCTCACGCTGCAGCGATTAATGCTTCTATACTACCACTTACGGCTGCGAGAGTATTACTCTACATTACTGTCACAAGATCTGTGGCTCGCGTAAACCATTCCGAGCCGTAGAGTCCCATTAGCATACATCATGCGGACCTTACACCAGGACACATTATAGTGCGATCGGGGGGTTTCATTAACATACATTATGGCGCCATCTTCTCCCGTCAGTTGACAGTGTGCAGGCAGGCTGGCATGCAGGCTTGGAGCACATGGACTCACCCCAGGGCATCTGCCATCTATCTATGTGGTTCACATGTTCTACCGGGAGGGATAGAGAATGAGGGAGGCCCAGGGAGAGATGGAGATGGAGAGGCGATAGAGGGAAGGAGAAAGTGAGTGAGAGGAGATCGAAGGAAGAACAGAGGGAGAGGGAGAGAGGGAGACGAGCAGAGGAGGAAGGGAGGGAAGAAAGAGCATGTGTCAGAGACACACCATGTTGGTGTCAGTTCCACTCTCCTTCCTCCATGTTGAAAAGTTCCTCTCTCCCTCTGAAGAGAAAAACAACACTTCCCAGTAGCCCTCGTTGAGACGGACAGCAGGGGGAGCGGGGTGACGGAGAGGGGGAGGAAAAGAGTGCTAACTGCAGCGGCTAAAAACAAGCCGACGTAGAGGTACGGAAATAGAAGGGGACCGACGATGAGGATGGAGATGAATACCAGTGTTCAGAAAAGAGTGATAGTTTGACGCATTTAAATGTGAACCATACCGTCGAAGAGAGAACAAAATGAAGAGAAAGATGGAGGGTGAGAGAGAGAGGGATGGAGAGAACGAGAGGGAGAGACCAGGAGCGAGAGACGGAGGGAAAGAAAAGTCATGTTGTGTTTCTGAGGTGATGCCCACTTTGGCAAGTCAAACTCCCTGCGCTGCTCCGCTCCGCTCTGCTCTGCGTGGGCTGCTGCTGTATAAATAACACTCACAGGGTAGATCAGAGGGAGAGGATGAGGGAGGGAGAGAAGGAGGGAGCCACAGAGGCAGGAGAGAGAAAGAGACACGGATGGAAAGGAAGAGCGGGGAGGGAGCGAGGGCAGGAGCGACGGAGAGGGGTGAGGGAGACAGGGAGGAAGAAAGATGGAAGGCTGGTGGTAGGGAGGCATATCTGCATGTGGGGAGGGGGTTCAAGTGGAAAGCAGGAGAGGCAGAGGGGGAGGGATGGCTGAAGGATGAGACAGGGGAGAGGTGGGGAGGGAGGGATGGAGAAAGAAGAGCTCGGAAGAGAGAGACCGTTGAAGAGAGGTGGGAGATAGAGAGGCCCGCAGAGCGATGAAGCCATATATGGCGAGAGTTAAGTATGAGGAGATTTGAGCGGATGAGAGTAGTGGATAGAGATGTACAGTATCAACTCTGCCGGTTTTGTGTGCGCGCGCGTGTGTGCGTTCCTGCGTGTTTTCCTGTGTGTGTGGTACAAGAACGACACCTTCGCTGTTAGTCACGGAAAACCGTGATGATTAATAGAGTAAATATCCTGCAGTGGCTCAACCCTGCCAGTGTAGTTGATCCCTCAAGCTTAAATTAATAACACGCGCTGATTGATTATTGAAGAAAACAACTTGGCGACGGCTTCCCATAAGTTCAGTATACACATCTCTCTGGTCTCAGACGCCAGTGTTGTGACGAGGCGGCGGTTTGGAGCCGCTTTGTTTCCCCCAGCCTCCACGATCAGCTCTCCCCGTGTTGAGAGAGAACACTGAGTCGTATGCGAGTCTTACATCACTCCAGCAAGCTAATTATGGCCTGGGGGGGTGTTGCTAGGCTGGCTGATGCTAACCTGCTGTACAACGTTGCTTTACCGATAAGTGCTTTGCAAGCCGAGCGCGGTGTTGGGGAAACTCCTCCGAAAAGATTTCACCCAACTGCCAATTAGCCTACTCCCCGCGATTGTGTAGAGACACCGCTGTGTGGAAGGGATGGTGGCTGGAAATAAATACTTGAAGTCGCACAATATCCGGGAACCACTGCCACGTGCCGGTCTAACACTATCTGGGTGTTTTCAGCCTGAGGCTGGCTCATTTTAACATCGTTACCCGGTTTAATGTTGTGAACTTCTCTATGCAGTTGTCAGCGTGTGAAAAGTGCCTAGTGCTAGAATTGTCGTTGCTTGGTCCCCCCTCCCCTAGCGAAATAGGCTAGGTTATTAGCAGCTGCTGCCCCCCCCCCCCCCCCCCCCAAAAAAAGGTGTTAAGTGCTAGGGGCACAGCACTAGGCTAGGCTATTACAGGTGCTAAACACTTTGTTAACGGCTATCGACGGGCCCCACGGCTAGGCTAATGCAAGGTACTGTACCGAGCTGGGAGTTTTCGAGCGGTGTGATGCACGGCTATCGCTCCTGTCGCCGTAATGAAAGCAGCTCGTTCGCGCTCTGCGCGTGGCTGCAGCTAATTGCCTTAATTGAGAGAGTGACCTACATCTGAGTAAGGCTCCAGTGGATCAGCGGAACAGCTGGCAGTTCTGTCGAGAGGGAGGAAGTTAAGCAGGGATGGAGGGATTGGAGGATGGAGGTAGAAAGGGGGAAATAAGGTGGAAAAGCGATGGAGCTGGGGGGGTGGACCGTTCTAGGACGGTGTTCTAGGAAGGACTGTTTGGGAAGGAGGAGAGAGATAAAGAGCTCTGAGTGATTCAAGGCAAAGAGCAAAATGACTTGAGGATGCACGGGGAGAGAGGGACAGAAGGACGAGCGTGGTGTGTGTGGGAGTGACATCATGCTTTTAGAGCATGGGCCGGCCCTCGGGCCTGCGCTGAATACACTCCTAACAGTCTTGTGTACTTCCCTCAGACTGAATAATTCAGTACACTCCTTATGGGGGGAAACTGTGCCTGTCTGTGTGTGTGTGTGTGTGTGTGTGTGTGTGTGTTAGAGAGTGTGAGTGTGTGTTGTGTGTGTGTCGGTCTGTGTGTGTGTGTGTGTATGTATGTGTGTGCGTGCGCATGTGCATGTGTCAAGAAAAAGAGATAGAAGTAGAAAGTATGTGCTGCAAAGGTGTGTGTCACTGTGTATTTTGCGGTGTGTGTGTGTGTGTGTGTGTGTGCGTGCGTGTTTCTCTGTGTGTTTGTTCAGTGAAAGAGAATTCTTAGAAAATTAGAGTGGGTTAAGGGAGTTATTCAATTCACTTGTGTGTCTGCGGTTTGTGAGTGCTCAGTGTAAAGTGTCTTTTTGGTTCTGTCCAAGTTCAGTTGGTTCAGCTATTATTCCTCCTTTAGAATAAGCTGCCTTATTGAGCGCTCTGGATTTTTTTTTTACCCCAATCTCCCTTTCTGTTCTCTATCTCTCCCTGGCTTTCTCCCTCCACCCTCCCAGATTTTGAGCTGCAGAACTGTCGCAAGTGTGTACGTGACGGCTCGTAGACAACTGTGAATGTGTGCTTTAAGAGGGAGTTACGTGTTACATTTGCCTGTTTGTGTGTGTGTGTGTGTGTGTGTGTGTGTATGTGTGTGTGTGTGTGTGTGTGTGTGTGGGGACAGTGTGTGCCGGGGTTTGATCCTGTGCTAATGATCTCCCAGTGGCTCAAACTTCTCCAAAGTCTGCCGAGTGAGAAAGGAGAGGAGGAGGGAGGTGGGGGGGAGTAAACGGAGTAGAAAACATTGTTGCTGGGTCATTTGAAGACAGTTGCACCTCTTCCATACCCACAGCCCCCCCCCTCCCCCATACGCCCACTCCTCCTCAAGAGCAGCCCACACTATTACCCAGCAGGGCTCCTTATCTGTCAGGGGGAACACAGCGTTTAGAAACCGGGGGAGAGAGGCCACGGAGCGCGGGCCGACAGTGGGAGCTTCCCAATCAGTTCACTGCCGCGTGACCGTATAGATTGAAAGCCAGCGTGTTCTCCCAACGTAACACACACACACACACACGGGCAATCACAAACCCAAACATGCGCGCGCACACACACACACACACACACACACACACACACACATGCATGCAGTCCCCCCAGCTATAAAAAGGATACAGAGGCTTCTAAGTCGTTCATTTTTATTAATGTCAAGTGGTGTGTGTGTGTGTGTGTTTTTTCTCAGCATGTCTCTGTGTGTAGACTCTCCGCTCATCTTCTCGCTTACACGGCCCATTGTAACGGCCTTTTGTCTGATTTTAACTTGTCTGCTTTTCCCCCTTCCTCCCTCCCTCCCTCCCTCCCTCCCTCTCTTCTCCCTACCTCTCTCCCTCCCTTTCTTTCTCTCTCTCTCCTTCCCTCTCTCCCCCCCTGTCTCTCTTCTCTCTCCCCACCTCTTCTTTGCCTCTTCATCTGGAAGAAATCAGTCTATCCAATCTGATTTTTTGTGTGAATTGGGCCTTTTAGTTTCCTCTCATCTGCGTTCTGCTTGTTTGTATTTCTTTCTTTCTATCTGTCCATCTGCCTTCGTGCTGCTTAGCTGTCCTTCTTTCTGTATTTCAGTATATCTATCCCAGGAGTGCAGTTTTTGTGTGTCTTTATGTCCCCTTTCCCTTCATGATGCTTCCCAGTCCATCTTCCCCTGTAACCGTCTGTCTCTCTCTGCCTGTCTGTCTCTGTCTGCCTGTCTGTCTCTCTCTACCTGTCTGTCTGCTGGCTTGCTTATCTGTTTCTGTGCCTGGTCTCATGCTAACTAGCTAACAGGGGCACTTGCTAATAGCCGTCCTAGCCCATTAGCTCTGCCCTGCTGTCTAATAGCCACTGGCTCTAAGCATCTGCCACCTTGCCTCACCAGCTCCCCCCAAAGACACAGCACAGAAACTCACTTTCTTTTACTCTAACACACGCACACACACACACACACACACACACACACACAATGATACTGAAAGGCACTGCACTGCACGCCCGCCAGCTGTGTATGTGTGTGTTTACCACTGATAGCATACTGTGTCCTGACTTGACGTGCACTTCATAGCATGGGGAGTCCCATTAGGCTTTAATTAGCAAAGGAAATAGATTTAGCAATCTGACGGTGGACGGTGGCGCTAGCTACACACCCACACACACACGAACATGCAGTCGGCCATCCATCACCGGCGACATTCAACCAGAAAGTGTGCGCATTCGTTGCGTGTGTGTGCGCGCTAATGAGTTTGTACCGCCGAGATGTGTGTGTGTGTGTACCCGTACGCGTGCTGGTACGTGGAGGGAATTGTCTCCCATCTGCAGGCTGACCATTGATTTGCCATGGAAACGGTGGCATGGTGATTGTTGTGCGAACAAAAGAGATGAGAAACTGGTAGTTGGATTGCAGAGGAGGTGGAGGGGTGGGGGTCGGCGGGGGCGTGGGACGGCGGGGGGGGTGAAAGAGAGGAGAGCAGTGACGGTATGAACCCAGAGAAAACAGGCTCATACACAGAAACAATCTCAGCAGTTAGGTGTTTTTTTCTACTTTGGGCCTGTTGCTAGTTTACCTGATTTAACCAGGAACGCCTAGTTGTGCGCATGCATGCGTTTGTGTGTTTGTGTGTGTGTGTGTGTGTGTGAACGACAGTGATCAGGGTATGTGTGTCAACGCTTGTGTGTCTGCACTTTTGTGTTTGTGTGTGTGTGTGTGTGTCGGGGGGGGGGGGGGGGGGGGGGGGGGTTAGAAAATAGGACTCCACAAAAGGAAGGCTTATATATAATGAATGGATCCCCCTCAGCCATCTTTTTTTCCCTCTCTCTTTCCATTGCAGAATGAGCAAACTTGCTCCTCGTATCCTCGTATCGTATCCTCCCCCACCCCTCCACCCTCTCTCCATCATTATTACTCCCCTCTGCCAACCCTCCGGAAACATCTTTTCGCCCTGATAAAACTCATGATTAGTCTTGTCTTATTGCGAAGTGGTGGCTGCCAAAAGGAAACATTAGTCTAATGAAAGCTTCGGGAGAGATATTAAATACAAATATCATTATTGAAATAGCTCCTAAACGAAATTGGTAAGCTCCACCTCGGCAGGGCAGAAACACTTCGCTTGCTCACAGCTTTCTCAGAGACCCAAAGCTCTCTGCTCATACACGGTCCCCCTTTTTTTCTTTTTACCAAAACCGCAAACAATCAGAGACAAACTTCCAGATATCTCCGTTGTGCCTCGCTCTCCCTGCCTGTCAACGGTGTGTGTGTGTTGACGGGGCGGTGTCGCGGTTCCCTCCTGAGCGTGGCGGAGGGCTGACTCATCGACGGCTTCCGGTTGTACCCTCCCCACGGTTCCACGGGTTCTACAATGCCAATGTCAGTCAGTGGGTTGAGAAGGAGGGGGAGAGAAAAAGACGGAAAAAAAGAAAGATAGAGAGAAAGGAAGAAAATAACGAAAAAACGGAAGACAGAGAGTGGGATATTTCCCCTAAAGGACTTTGGCTATAAATACCAAACTGGCAATTCTTTGATTTGCCAATGGGGGGGGGGGGGGGGGGCGAGCTTGAGAAGAGAAGGGGTGCATGGTCTCGCTCGGTTCTTGTTCTGTTTTAAATTCAGTCACAGATGAGGGAGGGAGCGCAATAGAGCGCTGGAAAAGGGTGGCTGTGTCATCTATTTTCCATGTAGGAGGATCAAGTCAAATTAACGGCTCTTTCTCTCTGAAGCTCTGCAGTCAAAGACCTATCAGACCCACATGGATGACACGCGCGCGTCATGTACACACGCACGCTTTCTCTCATCCTTTTTCTCTGTTTCTCAAACACTGGCACACACAAACACACACACACACACACACAGAGTATCACACACACAGAGTATCACACCAGCACATTTGTCAGCTCCGATGAGCTCCGGGCAAGACTTCAGGTTTAATAAAGTCGAGGCCTTTCAGCGCGCTGGCACCTAGCGCTGTAATCTACCCTAAACAGGTGTTGTGATTAGTCGGCACCGTGAGGAGCATGCTGACACTGGACTGGGCTAGGCTAAGCCAGGCTACCATGTTACCATAATCCAGTTGGAGCCAATTCAAATGTGCAACAACATGAACTATGCAAGCGAGGGTTTGGAAAAGGGTTCTGTCTTGGCGTGTGTGCTGTAAATAGCTAGTTTAATATGCCTGTGCTGTCTGCTTTGCTTTCCGAATATTAAGAAATATTACGTTGACCTTTTCTTCCGCGGCAGCGGTTGCTCGCCTGTATGGTAATGATATCAAAAACATTGCATAAAAGGATACACAACAGAGAAAATAGATACGTCTTTGTCTTTCAGTCTAATCTTATTAGAGGTGGTTTATGAGTCTATTTGCTTAACTTATGCTGTGCCTCTACTTCATGAGTGTGTGTGTCTGCATGTGTCAGTGTGTCTACATGCATGTATGTGTGTGTACGTCTGCGTGTGTCAGTCTGCGTGTGCATCAATGAGAGACAAAGAAGAGTGCCTGCTAGCAGCAGGAGAGACTCCCCACTGTCCCCAGGCTCTGTATTATTCATACAACATTACGACGTGGACCTGTGTGCCACGTCGGTCTGGGGGCCCCGCCGTCCATTAAAGGCTTGTCTTGAGTTCCCGCTCTGCAGAGCTAGGCTAACTCGCGTTAGCTTGGGGCCTTCTGCTCTGCGTTAAATGCTATTCCGTGTTTGCATCGGGAGCTTGCGCCTCTTCAATACTACAATGCGATTCAGCTTGGGGGACTAGGGACTTTCTAAATACCGCAGTTGTCTTTGTAAGCTCTGGGACTGTGTGTCGGCAAGTTAAAGACTACAGTATGGCTTTTCTGTCAGCCTTACGGTAGCTGGTGCCTTCTGTGTTCTTCATAGTGAGTGTGGGGGCTTTGGGGCCTCGCTTTGTGTTGTAGTGCAGTTTCTATGAGCCCTTGGCTTGCACTTGTTAGATGGTATAGCTATGTTGCTATGGGACTTATTGTATTGTGTTAGTGTAGGGAATCCCTATAATACATCTGGAGGTCGGTCGCCTGGTATACTATAGAGACATATACTATTTACATAGGCTTTCATACATAGTTGATTAGTTAGGAGACATGTTTCCTCCACGGTGAACATTGGTGTTCTGGGAAAACAGCTAATCTAGAATACAAAAGACAGGCTAGTTCGTTTTTCCGAAGATGGATTTACGCTTCAAGTTACTTTTCAGCTGTTTATATATTTCCTTTTGGACGGCTGGCTCTGGAATGCACTGTCTATGTCTTCTGTTTCCAGCTCGCTAAACTTTCAACAGTCAACAGTTGGGCCAGTGTGAACAGCCGTGTAGGCTAGGCTAGTGCTTTGTTAGCGGTGGGCTTACCAAGCTAATTCCCTGTTTACGCCGGGCTCCAGAACGCTGTTTTGTTGACGCCAGGCTTCAGCGGGATAATACCGAGCATATGTCTCTTCCTGCTAGCGCGGCTTTCCTATGATATTGCCGGGCTTTGCAATTCTCGTTTTCCAGCCGGTGGACTGTGGCGTGCTAGTACTTTCCGCAAATAGTAATCCTCGCCCCCCCCCCTGCCCCCGCCCCTTTTTTAAATTGATCATTCTTTTTGGAAAGCAGGACGTTTCGCTTGGTGGGACAGTCGGCCGTCAGCGGGATCGCTCTGAGCATTTAGAGGCCACACCGTCAGGGCCAGCTCTCGTTAAAGCAGAGGCTCCATCTTAACTGACCAGCGCTGTTAAATATTCATGCTACGCATTACTGGCCCCATCAACCTCCACTTTACACCCACCTCTTCCTCTTCTTCTATCCCTTCTTTTTTTCCGCTCTCTCTAGTGCTACTACTACTGATCGGCTCGCCTCCTCTTCCCTCTGCCACCTGCTCCCTTCTTATTTCTACTCTTTGACTTCCTCGTCCCTCTCCCCGCTCCGATCTCTTCCTACCTGCTTTCAAACTGCTTTATTCGTTAGCTGTGATCCGCCAAAATTCGCGCCTAACCATCTTATTTTTTCTTTAACAACTTGTCCAAGTCAACAGAAATTAGACTTGACTGGAATAAAGTGTGTGTGTGTGTGTGTGTGTGTGTGTGTGTGTGTGTGTGTGTTGTGGTAAAGACTACTGAGATTGTATTATTAATGTGGAAGTTAACTCAAGAGGGGTGACGTCTTCTTTTACTTTGTATGCTGGAGTGTGTGGTGTGTGCATGTGTGTGTGTGTGTGTTTGTGTTGGTGTGGAGTTTCCTGTATGCCTCAAGTCATTAGCACAAACAACTTCTAGGTATGTGACACAATGTGAATGTATGTTTGCATAGGATGTGTGTGTGTGTGTGTGTGTGTGTGTGTGTGTGTGTGTGTCTGTGTCTGTGTGTGTGGGGGGGTGGGTGTGTGTGCACTTTGGCGTGTGTGTTATGGTGGTGCATAATTGATGAGCCAGGTTCTTGGGTGGGCTTGTGTGATTTGATGAGAAGATGCAGGTCTGTCTCAAAGTCTCTCCTCGTCTTGTATAATTCAGCCGGCACCAGGGGCCTCATCCCCCTCTCTCACCTCTCTTTCCAAATCACCACTCCTCCTCTCCCTCCAACTCCTCCTTCTCATTTCATTTTCCTGTCATCTCTCCTGCCACCTCCTCTTATCTTTCACGGCTCCCCCTCCCCCCTCTTTCAAAGGCTCGATAGAGGGATGACAGGTGTAAATATTAAACATCTTAAAAGCTTTTTTAAGAACATGTATGACGTGGTAAAGACAGCTTCACAACCATTTCGCTCGCTCGTCCCTTTTATGTGTGCGCACACGGGTACGTGTGGTTCTGTGGGTGTTTGTGTTTGTGTTTAACATACAGCAGAGATGTAAATGAAACGCCAGCAGTGTCAGTGTAATCAGGTGTGTGCCCTGCTGAGGGTATTGAGGCAACATTCTGATCGTTTTCCGAGAGGGAAACATCGGCGTGAAACGACGAAACCAGAGTAAGTGGGAATTAGCGGGAGTTCCGGGAGTCAAAAGGGAAACGATGCGTTCCGATGCGCTGCAAACGACTCTACCTTGTGATGCGTGTTGACGCCAGGCCCACATCCAAACAGCTTCCAGTGGTTTGCGTCTACATGCGGTTAGTGACAGCAAAACACGTACAGTGTGGTTAACAGAGGACTCCATCTGTTAAGCCCCTGTGTTGGTTCTGGGCTGCGACGTGCACAAGTCCCTGAATCAACATCGATTCGGTCGATTGGAACACACACACACGTTGATCTGAGATCTGAGAGCCTCCAAACAGCGGCGTTCGTGTCCTTTTCCCGAGAGTCGAACCGCTTGTCGTCGTGTGCTTCACCACTTCGTTGCATGCTCGAGTTGTGTGTGTGTGTGCGTGGTGCAGGAAGGTGGTAGAACATCGTCGTCTCTGCGTCGTGACGGACAGGGCAGAGACGCCCAACGACAGTCATGATGTCCAAGTCGCTGTGGGGCGTCCCGTGACGCCGAGGCGGGAGAGGCCATCCTAGGTCGGGCTGCAACTTTGCTTCGCACCCCCTGTGTTGCCGTGACGAAATTCTTTCAAATACGTTTTTTTTTGGGTGGCGTACCAAGAGCAGCGAAGCTTAGCCTACTTTGAGAGGATGATGTTACACAACAGAGTCATTTCTTTCCTCCAAGAAAATGCGTTTGAAACGGTGTCTGTAGCTCTGTCGACTGGAGTGGTGCTGAAGGAAGCATTGTCCTGGTCTCTGAACCTGAATAAAGCATTGAGTTGTAGCATGCAATACTATAGAGGCAAACACACACACACACAGACACACACTCACATACAACTTACAGTTCTGTTCCGATAAGAATTCTGGCCCATATTACTACTAGTAACAAGAGAGGTAGAAAGATATTATTATTATATTATTATCATTGATATTATAAAAGATGTAGAGAGGGGCAAAGACGTATTATAAAAAAAGATACATTTCGGTGTGGACAACTTATGATGTTTGACTGTTTATTACATATAACATGGTAATACTTTGAAAGTTGACGTCAAGGGTCTGCTGCTCTGAATGACTTTCCCGCCCGTGGTCATATTCCAACGCCCAGTGACATCTACTGAGCAGCAGACCCGAAGTAGGTGGAGGCTGGGGTGGGGGTGGGTGCACAGCAGGCGCCTAGTGTGTGGTGCAGCAGGGAGCACTGGAGCACTTGTAGGAGCCAGCGTGGCGAGTGAGCTGCGTCTTAAGGAGACCACATTAAGCCATCGAGCGAGCGGTTGATTGGCGTGACGTGGATAATTGCTGCTTGTCTGAGTCGCCCGCCTGAACTATCTCTGCCGTCGCATCACCTCATTCCTTTCGCGAAGCACGATTTTTCGCGCTCGCTCGGGTGCGGCGCGTCTCCCTCTCTCTGTTTCTGTTCTCTCGCTCGATCTGTCATTCCCGCTCTCCATCTCTCTCCCCTTTTTCCATTTCTCTCTCCCGCTCATCCACTCGTTGGAGGGTAGATCAGACCTTACCTGCTGTTTGCCATTGCCAAGGCTGAGAGCCACTTGTTCAACTGAAGCACCGTGGACCCACAACACTGGTTGAACGCATCAACACGCACACAGACACACACACACACACACACACACGCACACAAACAGACAAGTAGACAAACAGACATACCAATTTATTTAATGTTTTTTGAACCAACCATGCACACATATCTCATTTTAGTTTGTGTAATTTTTGTGTACGTGTGTGTTTGTGTGAGCACATGTGTGTGTGCCTGCGTACGTGAGATTTTGTAAGTGTGCATAAGTGAGCGACAGATAGGAGGAGACCAGAGAGAGACAGGGGCTGACAGCTGATTCTCCATGAGAGCTTTGATGTTTAAAATGTCTTTCTCTTTGATGCCCTCTTTGGAGGTTGGGTGTTAGTGTAGGCATGTTAGTGTACGTGTGTGTACGTGTGCATGTGTTGGTATTGCCGCGTATGTGCTAGAAACCTGGGAGGTTCATGTTTCGTTCAGTTCTTTTCCCCCAGGCACTCTCTCCGTCTCTCCACTCCTCCATTGCAGCAGGTGTTCCTTCTCTTTCTCTTTCTCCACATTCTCTCCATTCCGACAGTGTTTGCTACCAGTTCATCTTTCTAAACTTCCTGAAAACCCTTACGTTATGTTTTTTTATTTTTTATTTTATGTCTGATTCTGCCAGACTGTACTATCTAACTCTGATTCTGATTGTTATAGAGTCTGACTGGCCGTGTTTGATTCCTCCAGGATGAAAAGTCGACCTTTTTCCAGTTCGGGGCGGCCCTGCAGCAAGAGGCTCTGCTCATGCTCAGCATCATGGAGGAATACGACTGGCACATCTTCTCCATCGTCACCTCCAAGTTCCCCGGCTACCAGGAGTTCATCAGCACCCTGAAAGTCACAGTGGACCACAGGTACTGTAACCCACACACACACACACACACACACACACACACACACTCGAAAACTCTCTCTGCTCCTCTAAGGCAACCTGCCAACTGTAATAACTGACCAGATGAGTCCAACAACCCGAACGCATTTGTTTCTCTGACTGAAATGCCAAAGTATTGTTTCTGCCGCTTCAGTTTTGTGCGCTGGGACCTGCAGAGTGTAGTGACTCTGGATGGAGATGGAGACCAGAACTCCAAATCTCACATTGCCCTCAAAAGGATTCAGAGTCCTGTCATACTGCTCTACTGCTCCAAGGATGAGGCTGTGTAAGTCTATTTCCGTGTGTGTGTGTGTGTGTGTGTACGTGTGTTTGTTCGTGTGTATGTATGTTTGTCTCTGTCTCTCTCACTGCGTGTGTGTGTGGGGTTTGTAATTTCTCCCAGTGTGTGTGTGTGTGTGTGTGTGTGTGTGTGTGTGTGTGTGTGTGTGTGTGCGTGTGTGTGTATGTGTGTTAGTATGTATTTTTGTCTGTGTCTCTTTCACTGTGTGTGTGTGTGTGTGTGTGTGGTGGGGGGGGGGGGGGGGGGTTATCATTTCTCCCAGTGTGTTTGTGTATGCTTGTCTGTGTCTCTCTCATTGTGTGTGTGTGTGTGTGTGGGGGAGGGGTTTGTCATTTCTCCCAGTGTGTGGTGTTTATTCTGCTCTTCCCCCACCATGCAGGTACATACTGGAGGAGGCGCGGTCCCTGGGCCTGACCGGCTCTGGCTACATCTGGATCGTGTCCAGCCTGACCACAGGGAACCCGGACATCACCCCCGAGGTGGGTACGCCCGCAAGCAGGGAAGTACAGTGGCGTGTCAGACTGCTCGGAGGGCGTTGGCGGGGTCCCGATCTCAGGGGGCGGGGGAGAGTCTCATGGCCGGGGGTTCATCTATGCTTAACTCCTACCCGATCTCTCCGCGCTCCTCTATCCCCTGCTGCCCCTCCTTTACCCCCCCCCCCCCCCACCCACCCCCACCCCTCTCTCGCTTCATGATCCCCTCCCCCTTCCCCTCAGATGTTCCCCCGGGGGATGATCTCGGTGTCCTACGATGAGTGGGAGTACCCGTTGGAGACGCGGGTCCGAGACGGCGTGGACATCATCGCCACGGCGGCCACCGCCATGCTGCGGGAGAAAGGGGAGGTCCCAGCGGCGCAGGGAAGCTGCTACAGCCAACCCGGTGACAGGAGCCCCGGGAAAGTCCCGCCCAGTGCCCTGCGCAGGTCAGAACCGGCAGGGTGACCTGACCCGAAATTTTGTGTGTGTGCGTGTGTGTGTATGTTTGAACGTAAAATTTGAATTACGATATATCGAAACAAAGATTATGTACATATTTTTATATCATCTTTAAAACCTTTGCTTATGTTAACAGAATGTCCAAATATATCAATGTTTTGTATGGAAAACCCATTTGCATTGACTGCAACTTAGTATTCTGGGTTTGATCCTATAAGTTTGTCTAGAACCCTAGAACAACTCACACGGTCTATAAGTAGTGTCAATCAATCAAAACAAATCCATAAAGCCTCCACAACCCATTCATTAAAAATGCTAAATAATGCTTAAATATTTTGTTTATTTGTTCTTTGGTTAGGGTTTGATGGCATTCCCTTGAATAACAAAATACCAGACACATACAGATATGGCGTTTGTTTTTGACAAAGGAAGAAAGCAAACAGACAAACACCTCCCGCTAGCTGACAGACCTCTGAACCCCACTTTCACACGGAGCGGAGGTCTGATCAGACCCGTCACGGCATGGAGGTCAGGGCCCGGCCGAGCGACCGCCGAGACGGGACTTGCGTCGCCGTGATAACCAGCCCCCCGCCTCCATTCATAAGGGCATATTTCATGAATGGATCTGTGGCCCGAAGACAAAGGGAGGTGTGAAAGAAGCTTACACGCGCGACGCCTCCCTCCCTCTCCGCACCCTCATCATCCCTCGTCTCCCTTTGCAACGACACACACACAGTTAACACATACACACACACACACACACACACCGGGAGTCTGCGCGGCGGAAGCCTCGTCAACAGTTGGGCTGAACCAGTGAGGCGGTGGCAAATGTTTAGCGAGCAAGTTGAAAAATGAACACTTGTTGTTTCTACCGTGGAGTTCTACTGCGTCTCCAACTGTAAAAATATGACGGTAAAGTGAAAACAAATTGGCCGCAACCTACTCCTCGTGACTCACACAAGGCAAATTGCCTTTGTGTCTTCTAAAAGGGACAGTCCGCTTATTTGTTTTCCCTACGCCGCAATTAGAGTTAGAAGATGAAAGGAAAGTGAATGCCACGTTAATAAAGCCGATGCTAGCCGGATTTTCAATGCAGCCACCCCCCACCACACACACACACACACACACAAACACAGAACCCCCCCCCCCCCCCCCCCCCCCTACGCATCCAGCGTCTCAAAAGGTGTACTACCCTGGCCTTTTCATGATCAAACAATAAAACAGTATCTTTAAACAAGTCATTAAGAATGGACAGTGTACGCATGTGTGTGTGTACGTGTGTGTGGGTGGGAGCGAGGCTGTCTGGTGTGAGTGGGTCTGGGTTTTTTGGACTGCGTTACATAAAGCCAGAGTTTGTCGATGTGGCTGAGTGTTACACAGAGTTACATAAGTCCTTATCCTAGTGCTAATAGAAGCCAGATCCATCCAGAGAAAAATATTGATGAGAGAGAATGGCCCACAGGGGTAGATTGACGGGGAGATGGGGGGAGAGAGAGAGAGAGAGAGAGAGAGAGAGAGAGAGAGAGAGAGAGAGAGAGAGAGAGAGAGAGAGAGAGAGAGAGAGAGAGAGAGAGAGAGAGAGAGAGAGAGAGAGAGAGAGAGAGAGAGAGAGAGAGAGAGAGAGAGAGAGAGAGAGAGAGAGATTAATAGAAGAACAGAAGGAGAGAGAGAGAAAGAGAGAGAGAGAGACTAATAAGAAGGACAGAGAGAGAGAGAAAGAAAGAGAGAGAGAGAGAGAAATCAAAGAACAGAGGGGGAGAGAGAGGGATGCATAGGGAGACCTGACAGTGCTCTAAAGGGAGGTGCTCGGTGTTATCACTGTTTGTGCTTGCACACGGCTCCTTGGCTCTGTAAGCTCATTCATCTGCCTGTGTCATCAATGAAGAGACATCCGCGACATACAGTAGAGGATTGAACTGCACACAAACCTTTATCTTGTTAGCACCCTGAGCCATCTTTTGGTGTGTGTGTGTGTGTGTGTGTCCGTGTCCGTGTGTATTTGTACGCTTTACACCAATGGACTCCGGTCATTAAGTCTGGATTAAAGCAGCTTTTACCAGCTTTGTTCTCTCGGATGCCTTTTTGTTGCTGCGGCTTGGTGGGTGGTGCATGTGTGTCAGTGTGTGTGTGTGTGTGTGTGTGTGTGTGTGTGTGTGCACTCCTTTGCAATCCCTGCGGTGGTAAATTCAGGCAGAAGAAAGCCGGATATGCACACAGGCACACACACACATTCAAACGGCACACACACACCCCGAGAACATTGTAGCCTTTTTTTGTTGTTGTTTTCCCCCATCCTTTGTTTAGTAATATCATGCATTTCTGTTGTTTTTCCCCCTGACTTTCCCTTTCCAAGCAATACTGAAAGCAATAAATCTCCAAGATACACTTGTCAGGGGGAGCCACCGAATTATTTAATACCGCGATTATTCATCACAAACAAATTAGCACCCACCAGTTGCGCAGCAAATGCTAGCGGTTCATGGACCCTAAACAAATAACGTGGCCGCTGTTAAATTGTGGCTGGTTGTGAAACAACAGATGATTGAAAAGGATTTCATCTCCGGCTTTGCTAATAGAGAGAGCTTCATACGGAGTGGTGTGTAGAACCGCAACTGGTGGATGGGGCTGTGAGGGAGCACTGCAGAGCTCAAGTCAGGGAGAGAGGACGTGTGTGAGACGCCGACGATGATGTGTATATCTAGAGAGAAATCAATGCAGAATGTTGTTGGGAAAGCTACGTGGCCTCTGACTCTGCCTCCTCCTCACACACACACACACACACACACACACATACTCATACAAAAGGATTCGCATGTATCCTCTCTCTCGCACACACACACAAACACACAAACACACACACATACGCACGCACGTACACACAAGGACAAAGAGACGTCCACACACACGCATGAATAGGCACCCACAGTGGGTGAAGGTAGCATTGATTTCCAGAGGATCCCCTCTAGCAGTGATTACAAGATGGTTAACTCTTTATCTCAAACGGTGCGGACGGAGGGAGGGGTGTGAACGCCATCGTCCTGCGTGAGCTTGACTGTGGTCTGTGCGTGTGCGTCGATATGTTTCAGACACATGATGCACGTGTGGAGCGAGGGGCGGGACCTTTCCTTCACGCCGGACGGTTACCAGGCCAACCCCAAACTGGTGGTGATCGTCCTCAACAAGGAGAGGGAGTGGGAAAAGGTAATGCCGTACCCCCCACACCCCGCGCCCCTAACCCTACCCCCCCCCCACCACCACCACCCCATCCCTGGCAAACGCGAGCAGACCGCACAATGCTACCCAGTGAGAGAGAGAGAGAGAGAGAGAGAGAGAGAGAGAGAGAGAGAGAGAACATGTTGCCAATAGTACTCAAACCAAAAAATTGTGTTCTGTTTTGCAAGTCTCTCCTCAGATAGCCTCAGACAACAGAGCATCCACAGGAAGAGAGAGCGGTGAAACGCTAAATGTCTCTGCTTATGATTTCATAATGGCCTGTTTGGATTTTTTTCCCGCGAGCAGAAGCAGCACTGATTGAGTTGTCCTGAGGGTTTGTTATTGTGTGTGCCTGTGTGCCCGGTGTGTGTGTGCGTGTCTGTCCTTCCGGTAGATGGGCCGCTGGGAGAACCTCACGCTGTCGCTGATGTTCCCCGTGTGGCCGCGCTACAACTCCTACGGGGACGAGGACGCCGACGAGAACCACCTGGCCATCGTCACGCTGGAGGAGAAGCCCTTCGTCGTCGTGGACGACGTCGACATACTCACCGGCACCTGCATGCGCAACTCGGTCCCCTGCCGCAAGCACGTCATAGAGTTAGTGTCGTACACACACACGCACCCTACCTACACACACACACACACACACACACAGGAGCATAAAACATGGAGTCGTGCATAGGACGCGGCCACAAGGGCTGTCCGTGTCAGCTATTTCGGGCTATCGCCAGTGACATAAATGGCTGGAAGTCCTTCCCTGTTGATTTAAGGGAAAAGGTCATAGAAACCATCTTCATTTTGTGTCGCAAAGCCCCCTCTCCCCCCCCATCCCCGTCCCCCCCACGTCCCTATCCCCCCACCCCCACCCTCTGTCGGTTATGAAAAAAAGAGCCCCTCTCATTATCTTTTAGTAGCCCATCTGTTGTGCCCAGCCGCAAACGGCCTGCAGTCTCCAACAGGGACATCAATTGTCCTGCGTGGTCTCTGCTCTCGAAAGAGTTATTAATTATGATGGCGATGTTCACTCCGGAGCATTGAAGATTGGCCGTGCCAGACTAGTGTCTCCATCCCTTAGCCCTTCATCAGATCATGACGCCACCCGTTCACAACCTCTATGGTGTCTCTCTGTGGTGTATTTTCTTTTTTTTCCTTTTTTTGCGGGCATACAATAATAGCTCGATAAAGTATGACGTAGATTAAAAGCCCTTATTTACCCCAAATGGATGTACATATGTGTGAACCCTGGGGACACCGTGTGCGTTTGACTGTGTATGTGTGTGTGTGTGTGTGTGTGTGTGTGTGTGTGTGTGTGTGTGCTGTAGTGTGAACATGTGTGTAAACAATGCCATAAGGACATGGAGGGGGCTCAGCTGGGTAAAGCTAATGTATATTTTACCGTGGAGCAGAACACCTGGGGCACCACAATGCATACAGGCACATGCATTATGCTGCGCTGCGTCAAGGGTCAAACTTTAAAAGTTGCCTTTTTTTTTCTTTTTCTGGTCCTTTGCTTCTTTGACGAGCACTCAGTGTTCCAGAGTGCTTCAGTTCATAATCAGTTTGAGTCATCTTTAGAATGTTCCGTTCGAGTCAGCTGGAACACTTCTTCCAGCTGATTCTTTCGAATCAGCAAGAATTTGAGTGCCTTTTTTAGGCAGTGGCAGTCATAAATCTAGCTGACTGATATGAGAATGCAAAAAAAAATGGGACATTGGTAAATTGGACATTAAATGTCATATAAAAGATTACAGTTCCAACGTTACTCAAAATGGCTGTTAATGAAATTGACCATTGAAAAATAGGTGTCCATTCGATTAATTCTTAACTGTATGCTATTTTTCATTAGAGCATACGCTTTAATTGAAAGTCAGAGGGCATATCTAAAAAAGAGAGGAGGAAGAAAGATAGAACCCCCGATGACAATCACTCCTATGGGGGGGGGCGGGGGTTAGGGTAGAGAGAGGTAGGAAAAGTGTTGTAGAGAGAGAGAGACGGCTGGACAGAGAAGTAAGATCAGGATGAGGCTGAGGTGGAGATGGGCGGCTGTTATTTTAGCTCTATTTAAAACCCAGCAGCATCTGCTCTGAACCCCTGTGTTTTCATCTGGTTTGATTTGCTAACAGACACACACACACACACTCACACACACATGTCTACACACACACACACACACACACACACACACGTCTACAAACATACGCATACTAGGTGCTGTGTTGGTTTTTACAGTTTGATGAAACAGATGTGTGTGTGCCAGGCTGACAGTAACTGACTGATGGGCAAGACAGGCAAGCAGGGAAGCGTGGTGTTAAACGAACAGACACAGGCAGTAACATAATGACAGTGAAACATAGTGCTCTGGAAATAATGTGTCTGACTTCTGCCAGGGAAATAATAGGACATTTCAGTAAAGCCTGCCTGAGAAGGTTGACGATAAATCTTTGTGATCTTGGCAGTTGAAGGATATGCCACATTTCAGTAAAATCTACTTCAGTGAAAAAAAGTATGTGTATGTGTATGTGTGTGTGTGTGTGTGTGTGTGTGTGTGTGTGCTACTATGGAAATCTTCAAAATGCTGCCTTGTGTTACTTGATAATGTTTCTGCTATGTGTGTGTCACAGTAACAGCACAGTGGGTGGTGGTTCCTACATTAAGAAGTGCTGTAAAGGCTTCTGTATTGACATTCTGAAGAAGATCGCTCGTAACGTCAAGTTCACCTATGACCTCTACCTGGTGACCAATGGCAAACATGGCAAGAAGATTAACAACATGTGGAACGGCATGGTGGGAGAGGTAGTTTGATGTCTTTCTCTCTTTCTTTCTTTTCTTTCTTTCGTTCTTTCGTTCTTACATTTGGTTCTGTCTGTCTGTCTGTCTGTCTGTCTGTCTGTCTGTCTGTCTGTCTGTCTGTCTGTCTGTCTGTCTTTCTTTCTTTCTTTTTTTCTTTCTTTCTTTCTTTCTTTCTTTCTTTCTTTCTTTCTTTCTTTCTTTCTTTCTTTCTTTCTTTCTTTCTTTCTTTCTTTCTTTCTTTCTTACGTTCTTCCTTTCCTTCTATTTTCCCTAATTTGAAACATTGCCCCATGAACCTGAGTCCATATGGCTCTGTGTGCTCCGGTTAGGTGGTGTATAAGAAGGCTGTGATGGCAGTGGGGTCCCTGACTATCAACGAGGAGAGGTCCGAAGCCATCGACTTCTCTGTGCCCTTTGTAGAGACGGGCATCAGCGTCATGGTCTCCCGTAGCAACGGAACCGTCTCTCCCTCCGCCTTCCTGGGTAAATCTTAACTTCTCTTCTTGTCCTCCGCGTTCCTGGGTAAATCTTAACTTTTCATCTTGTCCTCTGCCTTTCGTGTTGTTTTGTTTCTTTTTTTGTATGCGTGAGCCTTGCCTCAAAATCTAATCTATTCTAAATTCTGCTCCCCTCCTCCTACTCCCAAATAAAAGCACTTGCCTGGAGAATGTCGTGTTGTCATTGGAGCAATTCACAAAAGAGACAGAATGTATTGGAGCAAGAGTGTGTTTGGGGGCAAGCCAATCAGTCCATCTGAGTGTGTGTGTGTGTGTGTGTGTGTGCACAAGTAAGTTTTGGTCGGAGCCCGTTTGTGTATTTGGGGTGTGAGTACGTTTGGGTGTGCGTTTGTGCTTTGGGCCGTTTGTGTGAATGGGAATGAGGACGTGTGTGTGTGAAGTTTAGGCTGTGTGTGTTGGGGCTGGGCCAGGGTATCAGTGACGGTTCAGTATCCCTCGCACTCGTGTTAGCGGCACCTCAGCGCACAATCTCTTAGGGTTGGCTGATCTGGCAGTCATTCACATATACACTCAACCCCAATCCACTCCCACCCGCCTCCCCCCACACACAAACGCACACACGCAAAGACACACACGGACACACACAACACGCAAAGACACACTCGGACACACACACGCGCAAAGACACACTCGGACACACACACACACACACACACAAACACACGACATGTCTGGGTTGGGCAGCTCTGGCTTTCAGACGCGCCCTCCCTGAACTCCTGCCCCGTTCTGCTCCGACTACAGATTACTTGACGGGGCTCGCGCACACACACACACACACACACCCGAATCACACACATGCTCACAGCAGGGCGCGTCAGATCACTCAGAGTCAGATTCCTCCCTCCTTGCCCCCTCCCTCCCAGTCTCCCCTGCCCTAGGCATCTCCCTCTCTATACGCTCTCATCCAAGGGAATAATGAGAAATATGGAAATGTGCTCCCGCAAACCCTCTGTGACTAACTCTCTCCTCCTCTCTCTCAATCTCTCTCTCTCTTTCTCTCACTCTCACCCTCTCTCTCTACCTTCTCTTTATTTCTCTCTCTCTCTCCATCGCTCTCCATCGCTCTCCCTGACTCCCTCCCTCTCTATCCCTCTCTCTCTTTCTCTCCGCCTTCTGACTGTCTCCTCGATCATCCCTCCGCCGTTTCATACACCCTTTATCCCCAATCCCTTGTTCTGCCGCCCTCCTTTATTTCTCGGTGTCTGTGTCGCTCTCGCTTCGTTTCACTTTTCACGCTCTCGCTTCTCTCCTCCAACTTTTGTGTCCCCCGCCTCTCCGTAACCTTTCTCCGTCCTCCCTCTCTTCTCGTTCAGAGCCCTTCAGCGCGTCTGTTTGGGTGATGATGT